>JAJJHY010008789.1:3311599-3334918 GCA_021224005.1 Drosophila setifemur | reverse complement strand
GGACATAAAGACACCGGAGGGTGTATGTTTTGTAAGTGGGGGCGGGATTGGGGCCTCGGATAAATGCGTTCTTTTGCCATCCACTCTGGGAAACCCCCTCCACCGCCCGTGGCGTTCTCTAGCGGTGACAAACGGAGCCATCGCATACAGTCAGCTTCCTTGACTGTCCTCCGAGCACCACCACCACCTCCTCCTCCTCCTCCTACTCCTCCTCTACCTGCCTCGTCCTGCCCCCAACCCATCCCCCTTTGTCAGCCCGGCACTCACTTTGATGTTTTACTTTTACTGCCTCTCGACACTGGGGCTTCTGCTGCTGCTGCTTGGGCTCTATGATGATTTCTTTCCTGAAATTATATTTTAACTGCCAGTCGGCCTCGGCTACACAACACCACTGCCAACGCCATACAACCACCGACCACCACCCCCATCCAGTTTCATAGACCCAGTTCAACCACATGGGGCAAGGCAAGTGCATCATGTTGCTGGGCCATAAAAAGTAATGACAGCAGAAATTCGCTGCCTCTATAATGACGAACTGCCAGGACGATGATGATGATGATGATGATGATGAGTTGAAAGAAGATCTGGGGGAAACGGCAGTTCGAGGTAAATGAATGTGGCTTTCAATATCCCAAACAGAACACGGCAAATGCACTTCAAAGCCCTGATAAAGTCCCATATTAGATATCATGTTAATTAATATTTGATAGAGTTTTCTAGCTTCTAGGAACAATAAGAACTTTTATTTATTTATTTTTTTTTGCGTTCATTTTAGTTTGAAGGCATTGGCAACTTAAGGGTTTCATTCGATCTTTGTTGATATATACTAATATGAACTTATGTATTTTGCCATACTTTAAGCATTGTATATTACATGATTTATTGCTGGATTTAAATTAGGTTTTCTTAAATAAAATAAGTATTTATCAATTTAACGGACCAAGTCACCCGATGCAATTAGATAGCTGTTTTTAAATTAAAAATGAAATAAAGCAAATATAATTATGCGAATTAAAAAAAAAAAAAAAAAAGGAAAACATTAGTTGATGGACATTTTAAAATAAATTAGTCAGTAATAAATGTATTATATTAACATAAATATAACTATGTTCCTTTCAAACTTTACATACATAAAATAAAACTAAAATCGCCATATAATTAATAACCGAAATATAAGTTCCCTAAAGAAAATACTTGTTATTTACTGTTTTAGATATAAGAACTAGATAGCTCGATCTGGAACATTGTTCAATGAAGCTTATTATACACGATAGAAGATATTGCATTGTTGAGTAAAAAAAAGGCCGTAATAATTTCCATTCCAAACAGTTTGAAAAGGAACACAAGTTTCTGTGAACGAATACAAAATGCTGATAGCGAATAATGCAAACGGGAACAGATTCTCTGTGATATTTTGTTTACGTAGTCACAATTTGAATGTTTGTTTGAATGCAACTTGTCGACTCTGGACGATCGAGCAGGGCGAAGCTTATATATATATTAAGTGAGTTCCTCAGTCTACTATTGAACGTGGTGGAGCACAGTCAATATGCATGTCGCTAAAATTTTATTGGGTGTGGCAGCAAATTATTTTTTCCAATTTCATAATGTGATTTACATATCTTATGGGTGAGTTCTTCATTAAGTGGTATTATAATGTTGCCCATATGTTTGTATGGCTGTAGGAGAGACCCCATCCGACCCTATGTACATATTTAGTATAGGTAAATATATCTTAAATATATATTCGCCTTCTGTTGCATCTAGTATATAGAAGTCTGTACTGCATCTCAGGAACAAATGGGAAATCTCTTGGCATTAGTTTGTCTACTTACTAATATAGCCAATAGCTGCCAAAATCGTAAATATATATTTACATTTTAGATTCAACTCTGGCTTGGACTTGGACTATGAAACGCTAAAAGGACAACTGCTTGAAAAGCTTCCAACATATCGCGTATATGGCAGGATCTTTATCCCGCAAAAATTTTCTTTGGCAGTTTTTACCCTTTTATTGGTAACGGTGTTTTGCTACTTCTCTGGATTGAGTTTTAGAAAAATTAAATCTTTTATTTCGCAATTGTTTTCTGTTAACTTTGCCATTTTTTTGGGTGCGCTATGTGTACTTTTAATATGTGTAAGTTATAAAAAACTAAAAACACTAATTTATATTAATACTTGTCAGCATTTGTTTTACTCCACAGATGCTGCATAGTGAAGCCTTTGAAATATCATTGGAAGGCCATACCATTTACTCAAAGCTAAATACATCCGAATTGCCTAAAATTGATGAATTAGTTGAGATCATTCAAATTGAGACCCCTAAAGTGCGATTCATAAATTTTTTAGTTGCAATAGGTCTGGGTTACATACTAACAAAATATTATTAAATTATAACAGAAATATGAATTATAATTATGCATATTGACTTGAAAATGGATTCTTGAATGAAGAGTAAACAGACATGTGTGTATTATTTCCTGAGATTATTGGGGCTCTGTGAAAAACATCTGCCAACGAATGTGTTTGGCTATATCTCCATACAGAAAGCCGTCTGAAGTGCGCTGATAAGCCCTTGGAATACTTTGGTGGCCGTCTGAACCGGCTCACATCGCAAATATATGCAAATATATAGCCCCAGGACGATCTGGCCTGACTATTCATGCGTTTCAAATTTTCAATACACTCAAATGATAATCGGGACGAGGCCGGTGAGTTGGAAAAAGGGAAAGAAGCAAGAAAAAGGCAATGGAATCCAAAGGAAAAGCGAGCAAAATGATGATGAACAAGAAAGGAAGGCTAGCTTCGGTACCCGAAGCTTAGAATACCCTTGCAGACCAGTTCCCTTAAAACTGTGCGGTCATTTGTATGGCAGCTATATTAAGATATAGTAATCCGATTTTTGGTTTTTGATTTCCTTAATCAGTTTTACTGTCTATGGAATCTGTATTTCTCAAGAATGAATTAATTGTCTTGAAAAACACCAGAGTTATGCTCAATGATCCATTTTCTCCTATCGTTCCTATGGCAGCTATAGGATATAGTGGTCCGATTTTTATGAAACTTTCAGGATATGTTAATATTGCTATTAAAAAGAGTTTACCAAGAAATAAATAAAATATTTTTAAGAATGGCGAATTTATGGCACTTTTTCCCAATCGTTCCTAAGGCAGCTATGCGATGTAGTGTTCCGATTCCGGCCGTTCCGACTTATATACTACCTGCAACAGATTGAAGGGTTGGTGCAAAGTTTCAGCCCGATAGCTTTAAAACTGAGGGACTAGTTTACATAGCAACCGACAGACGGACAGACAGACAGACAGACAGACAGACGGACAGACGGACAGACGGACATGGCTAGATCGACTCGGCTGGTGATGCTGATCAAGAATATATATACTTTATAGGGTCGGAAATGTCTCCTTCACTGCGTTGCAAACTTCTGGTCAAAATTATAATACCCTCTGCAAGGGTATAAAAAGCGCCGCATTTTGCATCTTGAAAGAATTGGCAAACACGTTTTGTTCTTTTCCCGTATCGCGGTATCTTTATGGCAGATTGAGGGGACATGAATCCATGGGCAACACCTGTTCTAATGCCCGGACTGATTAATCACGTAGAATCCTCAGAAAGTTTTCCAACAATTAAACATTTGATTAAAGCAATGCCAAGGAAATCAATTAAATGAAATCTTCATACGAGTATATGTAAAGGTTTAATTTTGAAATTTTTTCAAACATATTTGTCTCGAAGGGTCAGCAAAAACTCCCAAGAAGCGCCAATGTAAATATTATTATTTAATCGAAAATAGCAAAATGAGGACAAAGAGTAGATTTGAGTAGACAATGGAAACTCATTTTTGTGTGTCAATTAGAAAGAAGCTTTCCAGTGGCTCTTGTGAAATTATTTAATTTATGATAAGTTCCATTGTTCCGGAGTGCCAACATCGAGCACCTTTCAAAAGCCTCCTCCACACACTCGGAGCAAACATCGCTAAGCGGAAAACAAATTAAACAACTCCCATGTTAGGTTTTCCAGTGGATTGTGGATTGGTGGGTCGGTGCGTCGGTGCGTCGGTGGGTCGGTGGGTAGGTACACTCATACCCTGGTGTGCTGCCTTTTGTTCCGTCATGTTGGCGTCGCGAAAGTGCCAAAGTTTTTCATTGTAATAAATATTTTAATTTTGAACTTGAGCAATTAACCCGGGAACGCATGTGGAAGGAAAGGGATGCCGTACCGCCTCCACTCTGCTCCGGCAATTGTAATCGGGACACCACTCCATCCAACCACTCAACCACCCAACCACCCATCCAACCATCCACCCAACCCTTTGTCCCAGGCGTGACGCTCTCTCTATGAGCATTATGAACTTAAGCTCTGGAAAACAACAAGAACAATAACAATAAGATTCTGAGACACATGCCAAAGTGGTTAAGTCGGCGGAGAAATGTTTGGCGACGAAACTTTTCGGGCGACGCATTTAAATGATTTTGCATAATTCAATGGGGGAAAACTTTTCGAATCCGAGGCGCAAAAAAACTGAGAACTGAGAACTGAGAACTTGGCCCCGAACTTGGTAATATATTTTCTTTAATTGCGCACAATTAATCCTTTTTATGATGCTCCCCCGGCCAGGTGAGCGGTGTGCACTCAGGGGTTGTTCGTCCTGGTCTCAGAAGTACTCCCGCCCCACCACCCCCCGGGGTGCCGTCAACTGGAAATGTACACAAAAGGCTTAATTATAAAAGTCAACACACGGCAGGAAAGCGTTTCCACAAAGATGCTCGAGGGTTAGGAACTCTCTATATCATCATCCACTGATGCACCACTCGCACCCATGAACCAGCGAGCGCACACACAAAAAACCCAAACAGCAAAAGCTGAATCTGAATCTGAGTCTCAAAAAAAAAAAAACGAGAAATTCGTATGTAATTAAAATGAAATCCCCTTTTTACGACTGATGTGGCAAAGATTTTTACGGTTATTTGTTGGACAAAAAAAAAAGAAGAAAATAAGGCGAACCTGCGGAAATTCAAACAGCGAGCAAACCGGAAAATGTGATAAGTTTTTCATATACACTCCGTTTCACACTTTTAAAATCGCCGAGATTATAGTATTCCAAAAGGGCGTTCAAAGGGTTTCTCCAGCTAAACCAAATTAATTAACAAATCAAAAAGATTGTACACTTAAATTAATTTGATTTACAAGCCCTACTCTGCTGAAACGCACTGTACGAATTATATGTATTTGTAAGTACACAATTTTTTGTTGATTAAGCAGAAAAGGGTTAGGCAACTGACAACGTGCCGTTAATGAAGGTTTGGGGCAAGACTTTCTAGGTAATACACAAGCTTTCTGTTCCATTTAAAAGGAAACGAATAATCAGGGAAAATTATTGGAAAAGAAATCCTTTGAAAGGCTCAAAGGGGACCCCTGTCTGAATTAACATGCTATCAGTATTTAGTCAAAAGAACATTTTCCCCATTGGGCTTAATCAATTTTGAAATGCACTGTAACCAGAAAAGGTAACTATTTTCATTTCAATTATTTTTGTTAAATGTTAACCCTTTTTTTTTGCGGAAATGTAAAGCAAATTCCGTTTGATTTAATTTAATTGTTAAAATAAATCAATGTATAAATAGTTTATAAAAAATTACAGATTTTATGTATGTCTTTAAATATATATAAAAATGTTACTTAATTGGTTTATACTTCAAATTTCATTCCAGATAATGAAAGGACGAAGACGTTATTCAGGATTTGTTTTTACTTAATGTCCGAAATGTTTTTAGAGTGACCAGCGCTTTTTTCGCGTGTACTGGGGGCAGGCGCAGTGTGGCTGTTCTATTTGCCAGTTTTAATTATTGTCCGTTTTTATTGCAGTCCGCAGATAACGTCCGACGACAGGGATATGGCCTTCGGTGGGTCGTGCTGGTGGGGCTTGTGGTACAACTGGGTCTCGGGTGGGGCTGTCACTGCCGACGCAGTCATCCCCCATCCCTTTTTTTTATATTTCCCACTCGCAATCGCAGTGCAGCATCAGCTGGCGATTAACTTTTCAAATGGGAACCCTTTTTCGCGCCGCTGTCGGCGATATGCTAATGATGACCACCGACCTCCATACCTTCCCCGCTCCCCAATATATATATGTGTACAAATATATACATATATATATATGTATGTAGGTATCCCCTGCCATTTGCAGGACCCGTGTCCGCCATTTGGTGCCCGCTGGCTGTGATGTACACTTTTTCTGTTTCATTATTCGCCACATCCCCACATCCACAGCCACATCCACATCCTTTCCTGCTGCTGCCACCGTTCAGTGGTTTTCTGTGCTGCTCCGCTTTGCTTTTATTATTTTCAAGTTTAATTAACTTTCGTGTTGCTTTCAGCGGGCGAGAGCAGCGTACATAAATTTCGAGTGTTGCCTGTGGCCCTGTTGGCTTTTAGCCGATTGCGAGGACCCAAGGGGAGCGGGCTGGGATGCCTGGAAATTTGATACGATTCAGTTGCCTGAACAAGCAAAAAAAGGAAATAATACAAAAAAAATACAAAAATAAACACACAGAAGTCCGCGGTGGAGTCGATCGTGCAAATGCCTTCGGGAATAAATCGTTATTAATAATTAAACGATTTTATCGAGGGTGTCTCCGAAATGCCTTGCAGTCAAAAAGCAAACCGAATATTATTTTCGGGGCTCCCTGAATTCAGTTTCGAAAGATTTAAAGAGTTTATTTTTTTATTAAAATTGTTTTAAAATTACTTGCACATAACTTCCGATCGGATTGATTTGGCTGTTAAATAATATTGCAGAGGCTATTATAATTTTGACCAAATAGCAACGCAGGGTTTTTATAGTTTTAGATTTAATTTTTGCAATGTTAAGAGACTTAAATAAATCTTTTAACGAGTACGAAATCCATACAATATTAATTATGAATAGATAATATTGATTTATAATTTTGTTGACTATGTTAATATTATTCATTCCATCTGTTCTAATGAGGTTTTAATTTTTTAATGTCGAGTCATTCTTTACATTACCGACACGTTAATTTGGAATGCTTCATCTGGAAATTACCTGAGCCCTAATCAATTTTCCATGATCGAATAAACAAAAGACTCGAGGAAGAGATCGCGTGGAATATATATGGTACATATATATGTACGAGTATATAGCTTCCCCGTTGCTGTTCGATTGTCAGATAGGGCTGTAATTACAGCTCGGCATCGAGTGAGTCAGGCCGATCGCATTCAGAATTGTTAAGTTGCGGAATCGCAGATCCAAGAGAATTACTTAATGCCAAAAGGCAACTGCTCGACAAGTGCTTACGTAATTCCGCATGCTTATATAATAAATCCAGCCCAAACACCATTCCCATTTTGATGGCTCCAGGGGCTTGGGGGGAGGGGTGGAGGGGTTTGTCTTTGGGCTGCCAGTCTGTCTGTCAATTAGACCTTAATGTATTGTACTTAAAGTTATACGCAATTACGATAGAACTTCATCTGGCAGAGCTGGAACTGGTTTCAAGTTCTGCCCGCCCGGCGATAAACAAATGAACACATAAGCCGAGCAGCAGACTCTCAGATACTCAGATACTCAGATACTCAGACAGTCAAACCTCACTCAAGTGTCAGCCAAAAAGCGAACAAGAAACAATAACACCAAAATAATTTGGCCCAAAAGGTTTGGCCGAATTCTTTTTACTCTAGTCAAAAGATCGTATTTAATTATATTTTCTTATAATGTTTAAATAAATAAATATTTGAATTGCAACAACAAAATAAATGCAAATTACAAACTCACATTTGGTACAATAATTATTATTTATTAGATAGACTTGGATAATACAATAAAAATTAATTTAAAAAAATAGTAATATTATTTAAACCAATATAAAACGGTTTCAAAAGTACTTAAATCGTATTCTCGTAGCAATTTTGATCGATATAATTTTAAATAATATAACAAAAGAACTATGCTTTTGTGCAACATATTTTTATTCACAAATAATTATTTAAAACTTGTTTAAAGTCAGTTTCTTGCGGAACCGTTTATATAATTAATCTGAAGTTTTCTGGTGGAAATAATGTATAGATGGAAACCTGTAAAAATTATGGGAACTATATTGTTATGTTCTGTTTATAATGACTATAAGCAAAATGCCAAATCTCGTCGATGGAAGTGCAGTGAATTTATAGTGGACCTGTGTCTGGGTCGCTTCTAGCCCTGTGGGGCACTATTTTATTTTTTTATTTTTTGTTCCACATCTGTTCGCTCGGACTGTCTTTGGCTCTTGAGATTTATGTCTGCAAAAAAAAAACAATCTTCCAGTCAAGCTAACAAACAAGCTTTGTTTACCAAACCCGGCCGGCTTTGATACCCTAAGACTAAGGTGTATTCCCGGAATGTCATATCGCTGGCAACTACTTTAAAGATGGTTCTAATATCTTTGAATATTCCTGGCAAGAGCATATGATATTGACTTGAAATTGGACTTTCTCTCATCTTTTTTTTTGTATATAATTCCCCCCCTTAAGCATTAGTTTAATTTTTGCAAGCGTTGAGTTCTGTTTTTTATTTATGCATTTTCCGCATTCGCGTATAAATTACCGCACTCAGACGGTATGTTTATATTCAGATATTAGAATGTTTAAATTCCGAATCCGTTTAGCAGACATATATTCAGAGGATTGTGCGGCGCCAGGTTTTTTTTTTTTGGTTATACAATTCCATTTATTTCGGTGTCATATCACTAAATTATGGTATTAAACGGGGTTTTTTAATTGCTTTGGTTAAGTTTTGTTTTGTTTTTTTTTTTAACTTATTTTATTGTTGTTTTTTTTTGGTTAACTCTCTCAGCAAACCTGATCGTGGAGAGTGCTGAAGGATTTCCTCTTGGCGAAACGAAACTGCCATCCGCCCCTCAATGGGATGTGAGGGTTCATCATCACCGCCCTCAGCACTCGGAGTGCACCAGGAATTATCTCCGCTCAACCTAACCCATGGATCAGTGGCTCAGTTTCGAAGGGGGATTTCAAAGGGGATCCGGCGGCGGATCGAATGGATACTCGGAGTTGGATCGCTGACGGTTCAGGCCAAGTCGGGCCAGCCTGCCTCGAGATTGAGTTAAAGATATGGTAGAGCAACACGCGTCCGTTGCCGTCGATGTGATTGCCGGATACCCTATCCGAAGGATACTTGACTTTTAAATGGTATTTGCCAGGCCTTACAATTTACATTTCTTTATTACCCCAAATGATCGGATCAGTTTTAAAGGAAAACCTTTATTTGGAGTTTTTATATTTTTCCTTAAATCTTTTATATAAGGAATAATTTCTGAATTTTTGACTATAATAATCACAAAAATAATCTAACTAAAATAAAAACTAAAACGTGATAGATGTGTAGAATATACATTAAATAAAATAAATTAGATTATTTACATTATACATTTAAAATGATGGTATTTATTTATATTTACCATACTTTGTTAAGAATAGTCTAACATAATATTATTAAAAGTATGTCATTAAAATTTATTTGTAGTTGATTTAATTAATTTGATTTCATACTTTGTTGAATAAAACACAATTAAAAGGCTTTTTGTAATGGCAACATTTACAAGTTGTTACATTTTTAACACTATATTGTTTTTATTGTTAATAACTTATTTTGAAAAATATTCTATCAGGATAATAAAACTGTTTAAAATATATTATTCACCAAAGTATTTTACAGTATTCCGATCTTCGGAGTTGATTTCACCAACAAAATTACCTTCTGGTCGCTATTACTGATTTTTTTTTTTCGTTGTTGTTGTTGTTAATTTTGGGTCGACGACGTCCGATCCCCAAATGCTGCAGGCAGGCTCCTCTACGGAGTACGAGGAAGAGGAACCAACAAAAAAAGATACATATATACCTATATAGCCAGCCAGATTGTTCAGGTAGATGTGTGAATGTGTGAGGGTTTGAAGGTGCGGCGGCTGTCCGTTGTTGTACATGTTGTTGTTGTTGTTGTTGTCTTTATGGACGATATATAACGTTGACTTCGTATGGTTTTTGTTGTTGATAATTTTGTTGCAGTTGTTGTTGTGTTGTTTTTTGCTGCTTTTCTTTTCAGTTGTTTGCTGTGGTTAGCTGGTTGTTGTTGTTGTTGTTGGTGTATTTATTGGTATTGTTGTTGTTGTTGTCGTTGTTGGTGTAATGGCTATAGCCTGCGTTTTGATTGCAGTCACCGTTGGATTGGTTGTTGTCGTTGTTGGTTTGCCTTTTGGTCTGTTGTTGCCTTTTTCATGCCATTTAAGTCTTATTTATGGTTCTCGTTGATGATCGTGTTGATGGTCGTACTTTTTTCCTTCCACCTTTGTTATTGTTGTGTTGTTTTTCAGCGTTTCTCTTCCCCAATTTTTTTGTTTTGTTTTTTTATTAACCTTTTTTTTTAACTGCGGTACACTGTGGGTGCGAGGGAGTTTTGATTTGATATGGGTCATCCAGCTATTATCTGCAGATCGTGTGACCAAGTGAGTTCTCATCCCTTAAGGTGTCGTCATCAGGTATGGCCAACAGAAAATGTTAAGACGAGTCCTTTGGCCTGGAAATCGGATGCTTATTGTATCTGGTTCAGGTAAGGAAAATAAGTTACTTTTCTCTTAAAATTTCTTATGATGCTTCATATTTTATAAATATACGTAAGTTAGGGACTTATATATATATAGAAGTCTTAAAAAATTAAAATTAGTTATTTAAAATAAACAATTTTACTTCAGTTTATGTATCATACAAATTTATTATCATAAGCTATAAGATAATAAAAATGTATGCCCAGCGGGACTTAACTAAAAAATTAATTTTTTTATATTATACGAATGATAATAAATTACTCTCTTAATGGTTTATGTTTTTTTTTTTTTTATAGGGCATTTACAAGCTTTTCATGTCTTGTCAACCTAATGCACTGCACTTCACTTTGATGCTTGATTTTTAACCTTCTCAGTTTTCCCCGCCCACGTTCCACCTTCCAGCTACCATGATTCCACCATCCCACCTCCTTTCTCTCTATTTTCATCTTTTGTTGCCGCTTTGGTTTCTCTTTTCGCCAATGCAACAACTTGCATACAAATCAACTAATGTGGGTACGTATATTTTTTGTATACCCTTTCAGAGGATATTTTCAGTTTTCCTGGAAGCTGGCGACTTAAACCCATTAGTTACATACATAAATATGTATAATAATATAATAATAACTTTGTGGGGTGTGAATATCTATATCAAAATGAGAGCTTTATATCTATATATATTTTCCATACATTTAAATACAGGTAATGTGTCTGCAAGGGCATTTTAGATTTCGGTTCTCGAACTTTGGCTTTGATTTTTCCATCCATTTTACCCCAACAAAATTGTGTGCTATTTTTTTTTTTTGTATGTAGTATAATTTATTTTTATTTGTTGCGCTGTTAACTGCGAAATGGGTTTGAACGGTAGTCCGATTTGAAGTGGACCTGCTCAGGTTGCCGCTGAAGGCTTTTCTTTCTCGTTTGATTCGGTCGCTCCGCAATCGCAGGAAATCAATTATAAAAAACCTTTGCTGTTCGGCTTCACTGGCCACGTTAATTCGTGAAAAATGTTTTTTGTTGCTTTTTTCCAGGTCTCAGTTTAATGTGTTTCTCGTTTTGTTTTCGCTGCCGCCGCTGCTGCCGCCGCTGCTGTTGCTGCATTTGAAAGAGTTTTCATTGTTTCTCGGATTGGAGTTGAAAGTGTTGTTGCTGCTGCTGCTTGGGTCAGAGTCGGGTTTTTTCCTCGTTTTTTTTGTTGGATTTTATTTTGTATTTTTTTTTGTATTTTTTTCGGGCCATGACAAAGGATTGTGCGGCAGCGGAAAAAGTGCAATAAATTTTACTATGCTCAACGGTGCCGACTGTCGATTTCGTTCAATGATTTCTCCCCAAAGGCAGCAGCAGCGACAACTGCCGCCTGTCGATCGTCGACCTTTATTTATGTGCCTTTGATAATGCGTTTTTAAATTCAGGAAGTCGCAGTTTATGCTGCCCGCCCCTCTTCTTCTTAGACTTTCCCTACGCCCCTCCTCACTTCCTCGGTTCTTGTTTTCCGCTCGATTGGTGCAGGGGCGTAGCCATCGATTGAGTTCAAAAGCCAAGGGGCAGTAGTCCCTAAAAAACTCAACAAAAATAATTCAAAGCCAACAAAATTATTTAACTTATTAATTAAATGTAAGTAAATATCATATAAAATTGGTTCGTTAAATGTGCCAAAAGAACAATTAAATAAATTGATGTATATCAATACAGCTCGTCAATATAATTTAAATGGCTTTCTTAATTGGTGTCAAATGAGTGCTCTCTTTTATGTGGAGAACATTTTTTTTTTTGACATTTAAGTTCACAGATAAATGGTTAAGATAAAATGTTTAATTAACAGCACATGCAATGGTGGCTTAATGGTTAAAGTGTACTAATAGTATATACTCTTTTGATTGTTTTAATAAATTAAATACTTGCAATATTTATTTAAGAGAATTGATGTTTTACGGACATAAGAAAAATACCAGAGTCAAGATAGTTAAATTTATTCTATATTCTAATGTTTTTCGCCGGATCTAAGTGGTGATCAGTTTTTTTCCCATTCGAAGATTCACACGTTGGGGCACTACTTGTGGATTCTGCCCATCCAGATGGCCAGACGTGATCGATGGCTCGACAATATCCATCGCTGAAGTTTATCACCTGGCCAAATGTGAACATCTCACTGCCCATAACAGGAAACGGTAATGAGAACCATTCGAAAGCTCTTCAGGCCACAGCCAGTGCTCCAACTGGTCTGGTCTGGCCTGGTCTGGCCTGGCCTGGCCTGGTCAATCCGTGCTGCCTTTGCCGAGTGCACTCAGCTGTGCTCCACTTCAAGATTCGAGAAATCCAAGATCCCCGAGATCTCAGAGATCTTGGGCCTCAGAACGATATTGTGTGTAAACAATATCAAGCGCCGAACGCGACATGAATTTATGAGATCATTTTTGAAGTTAATTATGCCAGGGCATAAATTTCACAAGTACACACGTACCACATCTACCTATTGAGTCTCTCCATCTCCATCTCCATCTCCAGAGCTGTCAAGATTGTTTCTCGGTCTGTTTTTTTTTGTGCACGTTTCACCAATCATAATAGTTTTTATCTTAAAACCCATAAACATGTGCAAAAAATATACAAAAAATGAGACCGAAACCCGTTCCTAGACCTAGGTTAGTTCTCCACTCGAATCAGATCTCTGTGCCCCGCCAAGAAGTCGGTGGCTCTTAGACCTGTTTCGTGTCATAGATTTGTTTTATGTTTATGGTGTTTGGGCCAAGACCGGAGAGGAGAGACCAAACCTAACCAAACCGATCCGATCCGAGCCACCAGCCACTATCCACCATCCACCAGCACCACCACCGACCGACCAAAGTGGTTCGGCCAGCCAAACAACAAAGAGTCTGTCCCAAAGTCCAGTCATTGCTGTTGTTTCTGTTTTTGTTTTTGTTTATGAACAAGAAGTTTTGCGGCTATGGATGTGGTTTGTGGTTTAACTGCTTTTATGGTAACACAAAATAAAATAAAAAAATCAACGAAAACAACAAACAAACAAAACAAAAAGAAAAATTATAATAAAACAAGAAAGTTGTCTCCGCAAAGCCACTAACCGAAATCTGTATGCTCTTGGCCAAGAAAGTGATCTGGGCTGTCTTAAATCTATATAGTAAAACTAATATATGACTTATGAGGTCTACAAATAATTACTAATAATTTCTTCACAGAAATAGATTAAAAATCCCAAATACTACTTTGACTACTTTTTTCTTTGTATTTCCAACATGTTTCAATTATTAAACTAAGCTTTAAATATGCTTAATTACAATTATTTTTATTACCTTTTTTGTAGCCTTGGAAATGCAATCAATTAGCACTGTGTTAGTCCTTTTCATATAGTTTTATTTTTTTTTTTCGTCTGCGAAGTTTATGTCGAATTTTGAATACTCCTCACAAAGGGCAATCCAAAAAAAAAAAACAAAATAAAAATCGGCAGCAGCAGCATCAACAATTGCAGTGGCAGCGGCAGCATCGACTTTTGTTAAAAAGTCATCAAAGACCAACAGCAAAAACCAAAAACAAAAAAAAACAAAATCAGTAACCGAGAGTCACGACGTTTGCTTGGTTTGTTGCTATACCCTCGAAAGGGTATTCTAATTTGGCTCAAAGGCTTGCCAATCAAAAAGGGGGTTTTGGGAATTTAATTTGTCTTAAATATCCAAATGTAATCATTTTGTGCCTAGTTTGGACTTTTAGGAATACATATTCTATACTTAATTGTATTTATTTATTTTGCATCTATTATTCATACAATACTATTTCGAAATAAAATGGTTTTTTATTATGCATTTGGTTAAAAAAGAAAAGTGAGTTACTCAAACTTACACTTTCTTTCAATATTCTTTTTAGGTTATAAATATTCCGTTAATATTAATTGAATTATTATCTTTGCTAAATTAGGAACCAAAATTAATTTAGGGTATCCTAATGGTCGAACCCTTTTGCAATGATCTTCCTGGCTTGTTTTCGCTGGTTCCAAACCAGTTTTGGCTTAAAGTCTAAACTTTATTTACAATATTGTTTTCTTTTACGACGTCGTCGCTGTCGACCGCGATTGGTGTTGTTGTTGGTTTTGATTGTTGCTGGTGGTGGTGATGGTGTTGTTGCTGCGGTTGTTGGTTTGACCCAAGCCCCTTTTTTTGTAATAAAGAAACTGGTATACGAACAAGACACCAGCACCGGAGCAGCACATCCACTCGAATCCACGAAGGAGTCCCCCTGGATGCTGCCCCCCAAACCCACGAAACTCACTACAATTTAGCCAATTTGATGTGCATCTGAAAAAGCGGCTGGGGGATATGGCCAAAGACGACTGACTTCAGTTTTTAGAGTTTGCATAGGAAACGATTTGGGCCAAGATGAGATGGGATGGGATGAAATGAAATGAAATGGGATGACCGCGCAGATTTGATGTTCTGGCTAGCCCTTTGGTGTTGATGATTGGTCCCGTGTGGTTTATCAATCATTAAGAGTGACCGACCGGCCGATCGTAAAAGTCGGGCCTAAAAGGCCATCCACAAATGGCATCCCATAAACGACGACGCAACCCGAAGAACAAAGCAGAACCAGAACCACAACCAGAACCAGGAGGAGAACCATCTCGAGTCGCCGAGTCTATGCCCATAAGGTTTTATGAATGCCCAAGCCCAAGTCGGATGAGTTACAGCCTCGAAATGAGCCATTTGCCCGTACATTTGATTGCACGTTTCGAGACCCTCCGAAAATCCTCCTTCCAAACCGAAGTGGAGTTAAATCATCTCATTTTCCCTTTTTGTCTGCTCCCCAATCTTAGAGGGCTGTAAACTCTGGCCGAGAGAGCGGGGAGCTGGGGGTCCTGGGGAGGAAATTTATTTCCCTAATTGGCTAGCAAGATGCTTTCTAATTTGGCCAAGGGAATCATCTAGCTGGTGCCGGGGTCTTTGAGTGGCAAAACACCAATTACTCCTCATATTTTTATTGGTGGCTTTCGAAAGATTTATGTTTCTTGGAAATTAAAGTATTTTAACAATGGGATATCGATAGTTTTTGAAATGTATTTAATGTCCCATGAATATAGAGCAAGTAAAACTTTAAAATGTATTTGAAATAAGTTATCAAAGGATTCCTTTTTTAAAAATTAATTATGTTAAATTTGCGATTTTAAATAGTTAATACCATTCTTAATATATAAACCAACAAAAATGTGTGTTTGAAGTGGTAAGGAACAATTCGATCTTGTTCGTATACATATGGCATTTAAATATATTTTAAATAGTAATATTAGTTGGCTTTAAGTACATTTAAAACCTTAAATGGTTTTTTAGAGACGCCTCCAAAAACTATGCAAGTGCAAAGTTCACTCAAAAAGAACACTTCTCTGCGGTGACCTCAACCGCGATGTGGAAAACGTGGCGCTAAAAGGACAGAACAGGCGATGGTAAGGAAAGGCAGAGCAAGGCAGTACAGGAAAAACAAGGGAAAACCGAGGAAAACAGGGAAAATGTCAATAGCTTAGGCAACGACATAATTTGCTTTGCTTAATTTCTGCTACGTTTCGGTATTTTTATTGCAATTTCTGTTTCAGTCGTCCTGGTTAACCAAGGAGGAGATGTACAACATAGATGTCCGGGGGAGGGAGACGGGGAGTCCCGAGGAGAGGAGTCGGAGTCGGAGGCGGAGCATTCTGCAATTTGCCAATGAGTCCGGATACGGCTGTGGTCCGAGCGGGGCAATGTAACATGCCAAATGTGTCCCGGAATTTAATTAAACATTTTCTTCGCTTATTCGTGTATGCCACGCTCCGCCCTTCGTCCCTTTGGACGCTCGTCCTGTGCATCACTATCCCCCTAACCAGCCAGCTTTCTGGCCTACACTGGAAGAAATTGCGGATAGCAAATGGTGCAAAAATTATTGTCTTCTACTTAGTTAAATGTATTATTTACATTACTTAAATTGTGATGATTATTAGGAAATGTTTTTTTTTTCAGATTTCTCTCTTTCTACTCTTTAATAATTTAAAAACAATTTTAAGATACCAAAATGTATTTTAAGATATTATTTTCTACTCAATCCAACCGTTACCCAATTAGGTAGATATTTTCTCAGTGCACGAGCCATCAACTTCGTCGTCAATGTCCTGTCCGAAATTCTTGTCCTGGGGGTAGCTTTTACTATTGATTCTGGGGCAAGGATGGGGTGGATGGGGATGGGGGTGCCAGTAAATGGCAAGGTTATTGACATATTTTAACAACTATTTGCAAAAGGCTTTAGTTTCACTTCAATTCCATTCCCTTCTCCATTTCCGTTTCTGTTTCTGGCCCCGATCCATTGCCGTCGTCCGCCCCTTTTACGCATAATTGAAGCAAGTGCAGAATGTCTTCATCGTCGAGGTCCTGCTCCGCACTCGGGACCCGGAATCCGGGACCCTGAATCGAAATCGGACTTGGTCTCGGTCTTGGTCTTGGACTCGACTCCGTCTCCGTCTGTTTGCTTTCATGTTTAAATGTGCTCGCGGCATCAATATTTGTATCCTCGCAAATATTTGGCATTTGTCATGTAAATAACGTTATTTCAATTACTTGATGTAAACGAAACGGACAACAACAGCAAAAAAAAACTGGCAATGGCAATGGGATAAAAAACAAGAAAACCGGAAAAAGGGAAAACCCCGGAAAAGAGGGAAAACTCTTGAAAGGGAATTGCAATACTTTTAGTGTCTTGTCTGTTTGCATTGGCCAAATAACTTTGAGCGACAATTTACTTATGACAAAAAGTCACACAACAACAAAAAAATATATGGAAAGGGTAAATATTCATAAATATTTTTGGGAGCCCTTTACCAGCCAAATGATTGCATAAAAAAAGTTCACTAATTATGCCAAAATTGCAATTAAAATTTTGTATCTGTTCATTAAATGAATAATATTATATTGAGGTAAATTGTATACCTATGTAGAGACAAATATTTTGAACCCTACAAAAACGAAGCTGAGTGATTATCAATAATTAAGATACAATTAATAATATAGATATATATTAGAAAATTAAATGAAACTTCGGAACAATAGAAAATTTAAAATAAATAATTTTCAGTAGTTAAAGACATTGTAAGCAATAAATTAAAATTGAAATACAATATTTCAGTACTCAACCAAAAGGAGTCAAAATATTTAGGGAACATTTTCGTAGTCATTTCAATTCCCATTGCGTCAATTTACTTGGCGGAAATTGGAAATAATATTTTTGCGAGCGTCAATGGTTGCGAAATCCATAATACAAAATATTCAATAATATTGTTGTCCAAACAAAAATCGTGGATTCTACGTTGAAGAAATTGTTTGTGTGCTTGCATGCAAAAAAATAACAAACAGCGAACCAAATGTTAAGAACTTGGGAAAAAAAATACAGCAGATGTTGAGAGAATTGAATGAAAATGTGATAATAGGGGAGGGGCGGACGTAATGGAACCCCCCACCCCCTCAAGACCCCTAAACCCCATTTTACCACCCCCTGTAAAGTAATCAGCGAATAAAATTGAAAAATAACTGAAAAACAATGCAAAAACGGAGAGCAATCCAATCGCGAACAAACAACTCTCGCTTTCTCTGGCTTAGGTTACTCGTTAATAATCATATTTAAACAATAAAATAAATTAAAAATTGGAAATAAAATTATGGAACTAAAATGCACCTGGTCTTGAATTTATAAATATTTTCACATAAATAGGGTTTCTATTAACAACTTCAAAGTTTATTGTTCTTTCGTAATTTGATGAAAGTAAATGTATTTCTGCCTTTATTCTAGAATGTTTTCGAGTGTTTTTGAATATTAAATATATCTGTTTGTCATAGAGTGAAAGGGTACTTTGAATCTGTGCAAATTTATGTAACAGGGATTAGAAAGGGACCTCGATCTTAAAAAGTATACATATATATATTTTTGTTTAACACTAATTTTTTTTTATATTTCAGACCGTTTATTTACACTCAGATATATAATCTAAAAATCAATGGCATTAACATCGCTTTCCTCTCACAGGATAACAACAACTCCTTGTCATACTTGCATCAAATTAATGGGAAAACTTCAACATGATGCTCCAAAATACAGTTTAATCAATTTGATGCAATAACCCAAACTAGGAAGAAACATTCCCATTGTCAGCAAGTATTTTCCTGGATGCAAAGAGCAACTGCAACCATGTCAAATCCAACAGATGCAATAGTTTATAAATCAAGAAAGAACAACAAAAAAATTCCAATTTAAAGGAGAAAAAGCTTAGGAAATATAAGTAAATAAAATGAAACATTTTAATTAAATATAAGCTATAAGCTGTGGATTTTCTAATATAATTGAATGTCTTTTGCCATCGAATAGGCCATTTAAGTCGACAAGCTTGAAAGGTATGTACTCGTATATTTAATTTCCTTCTTCTTTCAATGGACAATGATTTAATTTATTCCTTTCTATTTCGAATAATAAACTTTCATCCAGTTGTCGCGTGTAATTGCTTGGAAAACACAAAATGTGTAACCTTCACAGTCAGTCCTACCGAAAATTATTTCCATCCAAATCCATTTTCCATTTGGGCAGCCTTGTCAGGGAAATTAGCAAATAAATGTGCTCGAAATTAAAACAAATTAACAACATTTATTTGCGACTGTAAACTTGGTCATTTTGTGTGGGTTCGGGAATTGAAAAACTTTTTCCAACCCCGCCAAACCAAACCAAATGAAACGAAATGAAAGTAAAGCAAATCGAAGGCACGAGTGCCCAAAGCAAATGACACTTTTTCCCCACAATTCCGCACTTAGAGCAATTGCTGCTGGGCCACGGGCGGGCACAAGCTTCACAAAAAAAAATGCAAATTTATTGGCATTTAATTTAAAAGAGAAACAGAAACAAACCAAAAAAAAACAAAATACAACAAAAATACAGCGAATCGGCGGGAGATACAAGAATTGCCCGCATTTGAAGGCCCACAGCACAAAAACCCGGAACCCAAAAAGGCCCGGGAACATCGGGACTTCACAGCAGAACAGAACGGAACGGAACAGAACCCTCATAATGTGCACAAACTTTGCAACAACAATTACAACAAAAGCTAAAACAACAACAACAATAGAGTAGAGGAACCGCAACAACAAATGCGGCATATAAACGAGCGCATAATGAGCTCAGTAGAACTTCCCGCCACGGATGGATGGATGGTTGGGATGGTTGGGATGGATGTGGATATGGTTGTGGATGTGGATGGAAGTCTACTGAAGTCGCATTTAATGCCCAAAACTACACTGAAAACAATGACAACGTATGATCAGAGCACAATACTATTAAATCTGTATTACGGAATAGGTTCCTGGAAATCCTTGCTATAAAATACATATACCATAAATTTCTAAATTATAGTCTAATTTGCTTTATATGTATAAATAAAATTTATCCTTATTTTTTGATTGATAATAAAACTTAAGAATTCATATCCCTACTATACTTTATTATTTTTAAACCATTTTTAATGCAATAAAAGTTTTTAAAAGTACCAATAAAATTTTGATTTTTGTATTTAATTTTGTATTTTTCTCAGAGTCTGCTTAACTTTAATGAAATACTGAAAAATTTATGAAATATTCTAACCATAATTCAGAACCAACCAATCTCAATTAAATTTTTATTAAATGGAATTTTATTTTAATATTACGACGAATGTTTACGATATTAAATTTAATATAAGAAATTTATATTCAGATGTTTAATTGAATTAAAGTAGAAAAATTATGTAAATATTTAAATATAGGTAAATATTTTCTTTTGTAGTAATTAACCTTGCTTGCAAATATTTCTTTGAGTGATTGAGCGGAAGAGGCGGAGATCCCGGAAGCGGGGCGATGGCCCATATATTAAACACGCCCCATTCCCAGGGCGGTTGCTGCCTTTTTTATGCTCCGTGCATATCATGCAATTACTTTCCACTCAAATGTCAATTTAAATTGAAGTTTTATGCAAAAAGCATGCTCGAAATTTTTCGCCATCGGTGGGGGAACAATGCCACCAACGCTCCAGAGGGTCTCCTGCTTCCGGTCCTTGTCCTTGGATCATTGGATCCTTGGCTGGGCTTGGGATGTGCGCCTTTGCTTTTTATGTGTTAGTTGCACATTTCGGAAATTAAGTTGAAATTTATTAGCACATCTTTGTCGTCGCTTCGGATTCTGGATTCCGGATTTGGGATTTCGGATTTGGTTTTTGGGATTTGGGATTGCTTTGCCAGCACTTCGAGTACATCCTCCTTCAACGGCCTGTGACGAATCCGCAAATCCCCTTTATTTTTTTTCAATCGACATGGGAGTGAGTTTTCGAAGCCAAAATATTAATGTGCGTGTGTTGCGGATAATGGCCCTTCATAAATTGTCATTCCAAATCTCACAAATAAGGTGAAGTTTGTACCGGAAGAAGGAGGAGAAACTTCTGCCAGAATCGACAAATAATCTCCCACAAAGTCGGATGGATTTTATCCGTGGGTTAGTTAAGTCATTCCCAAGTGGTTGGATGTAGATATAGTATATAGTAAATATTTTGTTTACCTTCTGCAGATTCGTTTATTTATTTATTTTACTTACGGGTAAGTTGGTCTACACAATATGTAATTATGTAACATATATTTTTGCAGACTTAATAATTGTTTTCTTATTTTAAGTTGTTATATAATTGTGATCTTCAAACAGTTAATAATTACAGAGCTCTTCAAATATGTTTTTAATTTCGTTTTTTGTATCTTTTTATATAGTTTTTTTTTTGAGTTGCATTTTTGTAATTAACAGATCTCTTGATTACTTTCGCAAGAGGCAAACCATAGGAGTCCTTGGATCGATGGATAGTAAGTGATTACTTCAAAGCCCTGCTCTGTCCCTGCCAATTTCATGGCGATACTTCAATTCATTAGCCGAGTTGGATGGCTTCCGAGCTCTTAACCACCGACTGACACACATCAAAGGAATTGCCCCCAGCTGATGAAGTGCCACGAATATGGGCAAAAAAAAAAAAGAGAAACTATAAACCTCATCAATTAAGGACCTGTTTCAGATATATCCTCGAACATATGTCCGATTCAGACAGATCCGCCAGCGAAATTATCCAATCAACCGATGTGCCCTGCTCACTGGCTCGTAGCGTCCTTCGGCGGCGGCGGCGGCGGCAGCAGTAAAGAATCTGAAGGGCCCTCTCTACTCGTTTGGTGGGACACGCACAAGGATACGGATTGGAATACCGATTCTGGTTCTGGTTCTGATTCTGATTCCGATTTCGATTCCCCATCCCCCAACCCATCCTGCGCCCCCGGGGCAACACTCCTCCATATGTGGCGGAGGTCCTCGATTCGGTGGTGGTGTGTGTATTAGTGCCTCGATATTACACAATTTCCAATCGCATCAAGTCGTTAAAAGTTTCGATTACAAAACGCGTTTCACAATTGCCCGCAGGGGCGCCCCAAAAGGGGGTGCCGGGTGTGTAGTGGAAAATAAAATAAAACAAGAACAGCCACTACAAATCGAGGAAATTCGAATGGATAATGTGAGCTGGGTGTGCGCAAACAAATATTGAAAGTGGCATTAAAAAAAAAAAAAACTTTGCCATCGCTGATTTTATTGCAATGAATTTGCGCTCAAATGGCAAATCAATGTGTTTTCCCTCCGCCAGTCAATTTAATGGTTCCACACAAAAAAACACACACACAAGCACTCACACTCTCTGACATTGTTTATATCGTTGGTATATATCTGTCTATATATATATATATCCCCAATGAACCGAACCAGTCTGAAAGCCAGTTGATGTTCTACTTGGCACTAGATACTCGTAACGAAATGGGTGAAAGTCGTATTTGGCTATAATGAAATTGGTAAGAAAAAGTTTTAAATTTAAAACAGTTAAATGATCGGGAAATATTTATCTAATTAATCCAATTGCTTATTTGGTATTTCTATAAATAAAACCCACTAAAAAAATATTTAAGCTCAAAACACTTCCTTACAAAAAAGTAGCTTACAAATAAACTAAAAGTGCAATAAATATTTATAACTATATAATAATAAATCAAACATCAAATTCAAGATATTATTTAATAGAACTTATCTCGTAGATAATATAGATATTTAAAATAAATACAAAATACGGACTTTGTACAATAATAAAACTATCAAAAATGTTTTTCTTTCCTGTAATAAAAAAATTATCTAGAACCACATTGTATCTAATGGGATGCGATTTTATTGGGCTGCAGTTTTCAAATGTTATGGATTCATTTAATTGGCATTTTAACTTTTTTACGATTCTTTTCGCTAATATGGGATTTACGTACGTACGCTCTCGAAAAGACCTAATCAGCAGTTGGATTCGAGAGGCCATTAAAAGGATGCATAAATAGTGGCAAGTTCTTGCTTATCAATTAGGTTTGCAGTTTCGCTTCGGAATCACATTACTTATATGTCAGTTGGTTTCTGCTCATGTTTTTATGGGCCACATAATCGCCATTAATTTCCATTTTGATGCCCCATCGTCATTTTTAATGCCGATGCTTTTAACGCCGCAATCCCCAAAGCGCGCGGAGCACTCGTGATAACAAATAAAAGCGGCAACAAACTATGGACATAAAAAATAAACAACAATTTTACTACTATTTCCCCCCCACCCCGCCTGT
>JAJJHY010008789.1:3285889-3311425 GCA_021224005.1 Drosophila setifemur | reverse complement strand
TCCCCCAAATAAAACGCCCTCTTAGAGTAGAGGTGCCACGCCCCCTCATCCAATGGCAAATGCCACCTGCCCTCGGAGAAGAGAGCTTTTCCCGTTTGCCTTTTGTTTTTATAGCGACATGTAATGTGATTTATTGCCTGTTCGGTCCTTAAAATAAATTCCTTTTAATGGTTTTTTATTGCCGTCAGTAGTTTGGCGTCAGCGTTAATGTTAATTAAACTATTGTAGTGCCTGCGGGGTGGGGTGGGAATCCAGGGATAACTTGCGCCCCAGGAAAACGAGGGGGAGGATGTGATCTGGTGTCCCCCCCCACCGTTCCAGGAAAAGCCCATAAATCCTCGACCGAGAGAGAAGGACAAGCGGAACAAGGTTGCTGGAGATGGTGAGTCGATTGCCATGGAGTGGCGATTTTTCTGCGCATTCTGCAGTTTGAATCTCTTGTTCTATTGCTCCCTTTTTTTTGGAGTTCCAAATAATCTGAGTGAATAAAAACTCCTGGAAATGTGGGACATTTTAGAGTCATTACATTGGAGATATATGTGATTGTGAAATTAAAATAGTGGTTGAGCAAAATTTGCTAATATCTACAATACTCAAAAACGTTTTTTTGCTAGGGAAATTAGGTTAATTAAATTCCATAAATATCTTATTGAATCTTACTAATTTTTCAATTACCTGACCAAGATTAAAAGCGTTCGGTAGTTATTAAAAAAATAATTAAATGCAAAATTAGATACTAGTAATAAAAACTAAGTGCAACAGCATTATATTTATTCCTATTATTTTTGATTTTTTTATTGATTTTTTTTAATATTCTAAACAAAAATAAATAAATGCAAAACTATATTCTTGTAATAAAACTAAACTATATTTATGCCTATTGTTTTTTTATTTTTTTTCTTGGGTTTTTTAAATATTTATGTATGCACATACTTTAATAAAAAGATTACAAGAAAATTCATATCTTTTTAATCTCAGCTGGGAATTAATTTATTTTGGGATATAGGGCCACAGCTGAAATTAATTAATGTTGGTTAAAAAATTGGTAAAGATAGAAGACTTCAATTATGATTAGGAAGAAAATCATTTACGAAGATTTTCTGCAGTTTTAAGGAATTTTGTGTGTGCTCAACCGCAGTATTTTCCAAGCCCTTGTACCCAATTTTCACCTTCAGCAGGAAATTAGGGCTCTTCACATCCTTACCTGATTTTCGGTTTCTATGGACGTTAAGCCGGAACTGTTTAAGAATTATTTTTAATAGCTTCTAAAAATCTTGAAAAATCTTTTAGCCTTAGCCTTTTTTTTGGTCGACTTTAGCAGCCGAGCAAGACAAATTCCAGGCAAAGCGGAAAATTCTTTAGCCAACAAATTGTTCGACGTGAAATCCATGAACCCCTTTTAGGCTTTTCCTCTCCACCTCCAAACCTCCGAAAAATCCGGTAGCTCAGGACAGCTCATTAAAGCCATATTAGGTGGGCCGAAAGGCGGCGGCGGCTTTTGGGGCTTAAACCTCCAGCAAACTCCACCTCAGCCCCTGAGCTCCTCTGGGCTCCTGGGATTATGATGTGTTGATATACAGACAGCACCGATGTGGTTGGTCTTTTGCTTCGGGGGAAAGTCCAACTCCAACTCCGACGCCACCGATGCCATCCACAGCTGGTGTCCACTTGATGTCCGTTTCCTGGTTTTCCCTCTTGTCTCATTTCTGGACTGGGTTTTCCGTGTGTGTGTGTGTGTTTTCTCAGCTCGTTTATAAATATTTAACGATTTAAGTTTTTGCGTCAAAGTGTTTGCCACGACTTTGCCCCATCTCTCCGCATCTCTCACTGTGATATTGCGTTCATGATAATTGCGGTTCTGGTCCGGGGTCTGCAAGTCGTTCTGGCCCTGTCCCTGTCCCTGGCCCTTGATGTAGATGTGGATGTGGATCTGAGTTTGTGTTTCATACCCGGGGCCCCAGCTGCGTTTAATGGCTTTTCAGAATTTAAACAAGTCGCGTAATTTTGGTTTTTCTTTTTATAAATCGCTTCTCTGCAGCCATCCGCCAGCCATTCAGCCATTATCCCCCGCTAGGGTTCAGTTTCCGTTTCTGTTCTGCAATAAATTTCTGATATTACAAACATTTTCCTTATTTCAAGTTTACTTTTTATTAAAATTTTTCCACCCATAGCCAACATGAAATACAAGGAAAACCAGGGGAAAAATAGTCCTCGGAAAATTGTTTGCGGTGGATTATGTGATATTTACAATGGACTGAGGCCTTTTTTCTCAGCACTGAGGGAGGAGGCAGGGGCTGCCAAAAAGGGGGGGCTGAATAACACTACATCTGCCCCCTAATAACCTCATAAATTGTTAAGGAGTGCAAACAAATTGCGGCGATCCGAGGGGGACATGAAATCAATTTGGGGCATTCATCTATTTTGTTATCAAAACAGATTTGTATTAATTTTAAAAGATAAAAGTTTGACTTGGAATTTTTCAAAGTATTTTATTGTTAATTATATATCCTCATTCAAAAGCGACGTTTATTATTACTCATTTACAGGTTTTAAGTAGTTCCTCATCCCTTTTTTAGCAATCCCTTCCCCTTTTTTGAGACTTAAGACCTTTTAATCGGGTTGCTTTGCCTCCAGGACACATTCGACTTGGTGACATCCTTATTTCCAAATCCAAAGTCAAAACCCTTACAACTTGTGCTCGTTAAATTTAATTGCCTAAATAGCTTAATAAATCTGTCGCATGGCGTGGTGCAAAGTTTGTTTTAGTCTCAGCTGGGGTAAATAATCCAGTTCGGCGGAGGAAGAGGGGAGATAGTTTTTCCGGGGATTACCTTAAATCATTCACCCCTTTTCACTGGCGGAGGCCAGCCAGTAGTTTTCCATTTTCCCATTTACTTTCAGATCCGCAACGGATATCCCACCGCAATCGGACACATTTCCAGATTTCGGCACTCGGAGAAACCGAAAATCGGTGGGCAATTGTTTATAAACGATTGGACAAGGTCAAAAGCTGTTAATTAAACAGATGGATGCCTATATATAGCCCGGCGGGGGGGGGGCCAGTGCCATGAGTTGCCTTTAATTGCGATCCCCCACAGGCCCTCGTGGAGTCCGTGGTGTCCGTGGTGTCCGTGGTGTCCGGCAATTATTCAATCCCGCATCCCGCCCAAGCCCCGGCTAAATAATGTTGTAATTTACAAAAGTCCAATTGGAGAGACCGGGCGAGATCCGAACGAAAATCAACAGAAAATCTCGTTGGTTTTCCTTCCAGAAATCGAAAAGCAAAATAAAAAGTGAAAAATAACAAGTCATAAAAATGATTTATATGCAAAGTGCGCGCCACAAGATGTTGGCCCATTCCCCTCGTCGGTTCTCCCTCTCTCTCTCTCTGTTTTCCTTGGAACACCACACATACAAAGTAGAGGTTCTCGGATCTGGGACAGGTATCGGTCCATCCAACCATCCGCCCGGGTGATGTTTCGTAGGTGCCAAGCCCAGCTGGTCGGACAAAAGAAGTGGAAACCGGTTTCCACAGTGAGACCCATCGATACACCGAGATATTAGCAACCATTTATGCATGTCGACTGTTTTTGTACAAATAATCGGCCAAAGACAATGGGCCGCAATTTAACTACCAAAATACGCCACAGGTCCCCCTGCCCCTGCCCCTCTTCTTTTTTTTTTATATACCATATATTTTTCCTGGTAAGCACGCACACAGTTTTCCACACAGTCCAAGTCGTCTTCTGTTTGTCAGCCGATCGAAGAGATATATCCAGGCGATCGGCAAGGGGAAGGGATGGGGGCGGGGGGTGTCAGGTCCTCGCAGCGGGACATCGTCTTTAAAGGTGGAAATTCGAGATGAGTGCGTGACTATCTGACTATATAGTCTGAATAATGTACGATATTCCGTGACTCTAAATGCAGTTTCAATTTGCTTGTGCTTTATTTTTCCATTAACCTAGATTGCATAATTTATAGTTGCCATTGCATGTTAATTAAAAATAAAAAGAAGTTAGAATTTTCTTTTATATAGTTTTTACATAATCAATAAATTTTGCATATCTTTAATGTAGATTTGTTAATATAATATTCCATTTAATTAATTATTTACATATACAGATTTTTGTAAAATGAGAATGTTGAATATAGAATGCTTGCTAAAATTCTACTCTACTCCGGTGATAGAAATAATGTAATTCTAGTTTCTTTATTTAAAGTTTTAATGTCGTAATCCCAGAATTAAATATTTATAAAGTATAAAAGTAAAGTAAAATGTTGTATATTTGTATTTGTTATATTTAATATGGTTAAGCAGTATTCCCAGAAATAGATATTCAGAAGAAATTAAATATGGTTGAAAGATCTAAATCTTCAGTTTTAAATTGATATAAGCCCCTTTTTATATATTTTTTATTAATTCCTAGGGATACAATGTTAATTTTCTCTTACTACACTTGTCTTTATTTTCAACACATTGTTTAGTAGATAAGTTCTGAATTTTTAAGAATATATATTTCGTTTTTAATATATATACATTAATATACCTTTGATCATTAGTACAACCGATCTCTAGGCACGCCCCCATCCCTAAGTCCAGAGCAGGGACTTGATTTCTCCGGTTCAGAGCCGTCTTTGTTTGTCACACAAATGAAGAGTTGATGATGAAGACGAAGATGAAGATGAGGACGATGACGCTGCGGATGGGGCAGATCAGCCCTCGAGACCTCAATCAGTCGATGAGGGTTCGGTGCGGACAGGATTCTTCAGGTTCAGGTTTGGGTTGAGATTCGGGTTTGGACCTGGGCTTGGGTTCGTTTTTTTTTTTTTTTTTGCTCTCCAGAATCTTGTCAGTCATGGTCGGTGGAGTGAGGGGCCGAGTTGAGGGGTCGATTGTCTGGGACCGGATCGGAATTGTTATACACTCGATGCCTGTCGTGGGTCTGGGGCACGTCGCCAGGATTGCCGGCACAATGGACACTTGTGCTCGGGTTTGGGTTTGGGTTTGGGTTTGGGATGGGCCTGGGTTCGGGCCTCTCTGGCCTTTGAAAGTGTGCAATGAGCAATGATTAAATTAATTATGCCTGGCAGGTAGCTACGTCTCCTACTATCCTAGAGATGCCCATAGAAAGGCAGGCGAGCGTGAAGAAAGAAGGACATTTGATATTTTTGACACTTCTCGGGGCCTGTAAAAAAAAGGAACATGGAAAATTGGAAATGGGAAAACTCGCTGATTGCACGCATCCCCTAATGCCAATCCCTGAGGCCTAGTCTAGTACCCCGACCTGGCCAACAATTGAAGTGTAATTTATGACAACAATGCCGGGCATTGTATATGGCATCCTATTGTGGGCCAGGTCAAGGCCCCCGGCTATCCTATATACTTGTATATCTGCTGATCCCCATGACAAATGCACTAGCCCCGATCGGCGAGATAAGCCCTTGATCAGGTTGCCAAACACTTGCAGCCCAGAGAAAATAGGAAAAACATAAAGGAAAGGCAGCCGATGCGATTTGTATTCGCTGCAGTTTTTTTTTTTTTTTTTTTGTTCTGGGTTCGGGGTTCAAGCCCTGGGATTGCCATCTGATAGATATACAGATTTGTGAGGTATCCCCTCTGGTAATTGAATGGCAGCAGCAGATTGCTATCTGCTTTCGGGATTGCAATTGGGATTTAGTTTGAACATCGGGAACAACAGGAAATGTGCAATGCACTGAACTGATTTGGGATTTGGCAAGTGCATTGTCCCCTCCCGGTAATAAGCAATCTCCACGGAGATCATCCTTCAACGACTTAACAGTTTGACGTTTCCCGGTTAGCGAAGAAAATCCAATCTTTTATCTAACGATCCAGGTTCACTGTCTAAACGCAAATCAATCCAATATCCCAAATGTCATCTAATATCGAATTTCGCTGCGGCACTAATTGAGATCATATTTCGGTGGATATCATGTTTGTATAATACTTCAGGAAAAAATGAATATGAGGTTTTATTTAATTAAGAAATCAGTAATAGTGTTATTTAATACAAATTTAAGATATAGAGAATTAATTAAGAGTTATTTGATAATGAATATATATATATATATATTTTCTAGAAATTTCATTAAAGCATTATNTTTCTAGAAATTTCATTAAAACATTATTTAATTAACTATTAATTAAAAAACATTTATAATTTTATTTTATTTTTGATTAGACCGAATAAATTTTTAATAAAATAATTCTTTGTAAACTAATCTAAAATTTGTCAATAAAATAATATTATTTTTAGTTAAACTTGGTGCTTAAATAATATTCAGAAAATAAGACCATACAAACAGTAGCAAAAAAGATGCTTAAACTTTCTAATTTTTTTATTCTGTTCGATTATTTACTTTCTCTCAGTTTTTTTTAAATTTTATCGAGATATTTTTGCTGTTGATTATATATTATATATTTTCATAGTTATTAGGCAAATGCCGCACTGACCACTTGTTATGGCTAACACGATTGCTTTTTTCGCCCAATTAGGACTACGTAAACAGAAACTCAAATTTATTTTGTACGTCTGCCGTGTGAGATCAGTCGAATATTCAGTTGAATATTCCTCGCAAATGTCAAATGTGAGAAAATCCATTAAATGTACCGCCGAAAATAGATGCCGGCCGCCCACTGCATTGTGGAAAGTTTCGTAGGTTGCGGCCCCAAAAATACTTGCACCAAACCGAAGCGAAAGCCAGCACGCCAGGAAAAAGTCCGAAAATAAATAATCAGAATAAATGCAAAGCTGAAAAACTAAAACTAAAACTAAAACTAAAAGCAACAACAGCGGTGAAATGCTCGCACATTTTGCAATCAACACAAAAACACAGCGGGCCGGGGGGAGGTGGATGGACGGGTGCGGCAATGGTGGAAAAACAAACCGAAAAGAAGTACACTTAAAAAAATATATACACATTTTAGATACATAATATATTTCTTAAATCAAGAAGTAATTGTTTGGTGAAATACAAAATACGAGATTTAGTTTGCAAGTAATAAAATAATAGTTTAGGAAATTTTTATTTTTGGGGCAGGAATACATTTAACTATAAAATAAATATCACTTTAATAAATAAATATATTAAACCATTTAAAAAAGGTAAGTATATACGAACATAAAAGAATGTACATATATACAAATGTTATGAGATACAAACTGAAGTAATAATGTTCAAATCAGAGATATATTTTAAATACAATAAGTATAACTATTAAATTCATTTTTTTTTCTGGAATATATTTATTTACATTGGAGGTTTAAAAAAAAAAAATATGAAATTATAACCAAAATGCTCCTTCGAAAATATTTTATGATTACGTTCCTATGTTTAATTTTGACCAATATTAAATATATTATAAAGATACCTTCAATACCATCACACAATGATACAGCATTCGATAATTATAATTAAAATATATCCAATAATTTTAAAACAATCACAAAAACATGAAATAAATATGCGTTATAGCGAGTTTTTTTCCCAGTGTCGGAGAAGGATGAAAAACAATTTTTCCCGTTTTGATTAGAAGACGCAAAAATTGTTGGACGTCGCCGCGTAAACAAGAATCTGAATTGAGGCGTTAAGACTGCCAATCTTAAAAACGCCCCACCCGCAATTCGTTTCACTCGATCCGTCCTGCACCTGACACCGATTCCTCTCCGCCAATATCCGAATATCCCTCCTCCCCAGCTTCATCCCCCTGCACCCATCCCCTACCATATAAACCTGGCGGCGGACGCCATCAACCAAAACAACAATGTGCGAATGAACCCATATAACGGACAAATTCGGACGCGCGCAAATAACACACAAAAAAATAAAAAAAAATTTAGTGCGGTTTTCAAATTTATTCTAGTGCCGCTGCCGCTGCCCCTCCCTCCCTCCCTCCCTCCCTTTGCCAACACCCACATTTCTATTCAACTCTTGTTATTTTTGTACTTAAATAAAGCGCAATTTGCGTTTTTTTCACACTAACTGCGTGTTTTTTTTGCTGGTTTGTTTTTCAGCGCTTGAAATTTAATAGATTTGGCACACATTCGAGACAACATCATATTGGCAGGCTGGCGCCAATCGAAAAATGTTAGTATTAGCTGAAGGTCTGGAAAACAAAAATGCACAGATTCGTATATATCTTAAGGATTTTTAAATTACAAACTAGAAGGATGATGGAATACGCTGCTATGTTTAAATCAAATGCTGAAAAATCTATAATTTATCAAAATTAAAAATAAATCAGCTCCCCTATTCCGGAAAGTTTTATATATGTTAATTTTTATATTTCAAAAATGTTAAATTAAATAAGTCCACACAATAAATAGGGAATAAAACCAATCTTTAGGAGCAGTTTGAAACCGTTAGTACGCAGCAAAATCGGTTATTAAAATTTGCATATTTTAAATTTAAAAAAAAAGGAAATTTATTAAGCTTGATTGAAAAGTTAAGTCCCTCTCAAAAATACCAACATTTTCCTTTGAGCGTCTGCACTTGTCATTAAAACAGAAGTTTTTACCTACTCCACTGGCTTTGGCTTGCACAAAAAAAAAAAAAACAACAAAAAAAACGAAAAGAAAATCAGAAAAATCGCTCGGGAAGTGGAAGGCATTAAAAACAACTTACCGCAAGGCAACTTTATTCAACTGGCTTAGTATTTCATTGGCCATCAAAAGTTTCCAACAGGTGCAATAACTTTTAGGTGTTATTAATGGCTGCATCAGCCATTTCCTTCCACTCGATTTGCGTTGGCAAAGGTGGAAACGAATATTTTTCAACTGGCACACTGGCTTAATTTGCATTCAAAACAAAAAATCTTTTTGCATAAATAAATAAAATGGGTAGAAGCCGAAAAAAAAAACAAAATAACACAATAACAAAACGCACATGTTTTAATAAACAAGAGCATATATAGCCAAAGAATATACGATATGAATGAGCAAATGAATGAATGAATGAAAATGAGAATGGGATTCGGATTGGGATTGGGAATGAACGCCGTCTGCAGATACAAATAAAATTCAGTTTGATTTTGGATTTTATTTATTTTGTGCATTTTTTAACCGATTCAGCGCTTAAAATCTGCGAATGCATTAAGGATTGTTGTTGTTTTTGGTTTTTTTCAACGATAAATGTGCGGAATACGAAATCAGCGCCTCGAGAGTGTGTGTTTATTATTTAAAGGAAAACCTATTTATTCAACTGATTGTGGCTTTGGCCCTTTTGACAGCAGCAAAGAAATTGCTACCACAACATTTGAGCGATTGCAGCCAAGCCCAACGAAAACATTTGGCCTGCCAATAGTTGCCATGGGCAGCGATTCCTATTTTGTTAAATAAATATTATTGCCAGCCAAAAATCTCTGTACAATTTCATTTTGTTTATTTCGAGCGTGCTTCTTCCTCACCGTGTTTACATCGAATTTTCTATACTTGTAGATATGATAAAATCCGTGCAAATTGCAGATGTCACATTGGGTAATCTCTATAAATAAAAGAACTCGCTGTAATTATTTTATATATTTAATTCAGTTTCGTTTCATCGGAAGAAGACCTTGGCAAGATGGGACTCTCGGCACGTGCCCCCCCCCAAAAAAATCTTGGCCTTGTCTTAATCCGAAAAAAAACACCTTTGTTGTTTCTCGATTCTCCATTTTTGGATTCTTGAAACTGGCGCCAATCCAATCACAAATTCGAACAACAAAATGGAGAACATGAAAAATTAAATGGTACTAATTAAAAGCAAACACAAAATGCAAATGAAGCAAATCAGGCGCAAATGTATCAAATCAAGTGTTCATTATTATATGCCTAATAATGTGCCTACAATTACTATATGTGGGGGTCACAAAAAGATACACATACAGAAAGATACGTGATTAGTTTACATATTTATGATTTAAATTTCAAATAATTATTGGTAAATATTGTGTTGAATATAAGTATCCCATTTTCCGCAGAAAGGAAAATTGTATGGAAAAAAAAATTAATTAGTTTCTGATAAAACTAATACAGAAACTAGAAAATAAAGTTTTTTGGAAGTAATAAAAACATGCATACTTAACAAGATTTATTGATATTATCTTAAAGATATAAAAATAATCATTCAAATTATGATTGTTATGAAATAATACAAATAATCGAATAAACATTCGATATAAAATTGTTATAAAATTATTGTAAAACAAGAAAGGAAGGCTAGCTTCAGTACCCGAAGCTTAGAATACCCTTGCAGACTAGTTGCTTTCAACCCGTGCAATCGTTTGTATGGCAGCTATAGGATATAGTTATCCGATTTTTGGGTTTTTAAATTTCTAAAAAGGCTTTACTGTTTATGAAAACTGTTTTTCTCAAGAATGAATTAATTGTCTTGAAAGTTATGCTCAATGACCCATTTTCTCCCATCGTTCCTCTGGCAGCTATAGGATATAGTGGTCCGATTTTGATGAAACTTTCAGGATATGTCAAAAATTGCTATTAAATAGAGTTTACCAAGAAATAAATAAATTATCCTTAAAAATGGCGAAATTTTGAAACTTTTTCCCAATCGTTCCTATGGCAGCTATGTGATGTAGTGTTCCGATTCCGGCCGTTCCGACTTATATACTACCTGCAACAGCTTGAAGGGTCGGTGCAAAGTTTCAGCCCGATAGCTTTAAAACTGAGGGACTAGTTTACATAGCAACCGACAGACGGACAGACGGACAGACAGACAGACGGACAGACGGACATGGCTAGATCGACCTGGCTGGTGATGCTGATCAAGAATGTATATACTTTATAGGGTCGGAAATGTCTCCTTCAATGCGTTACAAACTTCTGGTCAAAATTATAATACCCTCTGCAAGGGTATAAAAATTATTTAAAAATGTTGTGACTCAAAAATGTATATGTATTATGATTTATTTATTTTAATGTAACACTAAAAAATAGGTGACAAATTGTATAACCAATCCAGGAAGAAAATCGTCAGGCGCAGCTGTGGAAATGTCGAAGCGATTTTGAAACCGATTTCGAAATCGTCGCACAAATCGATCCAATGAATTTGAAATTCAAGAGGCGTTGGCGCGCTTTGTTTACAACTCGAACGCAGAGGTGAGCAATAGTGGGGGAAAGGGGACAGGGGATAGGTTAGGGTTTTGGGGCCGAGGTAGATCCCTCGATTGGGGCATATGACAGCCCAAAGTGCTCCGTGCATATTAGATAAAATTATAAACAAAACATGAAAAGGCAACGCTAAAAAATTTGTCACGCCCCACCGCGGCAAACCGTTGGGGAATATGATGGAGTGTTCAAGGGTTGGAGGGTTGGAGGGTTGAGGGTGGAGGGTGGAGGGTGGAGGAGTATGGTGCTTGATCGCGCTTTGTTGTCTTGCCTTAGCTGGGGGTCGACCTATTCAATATGCCGACACACGCGCCAAACACCTCCTACGCAGGGCTCGATTGCCTTCGAATGCGGCGTAGTAGAAGAATCACACACTTTTGCATGGTTGACACTGAAATTTAGAAATATATTATATATTGAAAGAAAAAAACATGAATAAAAAATACTAACACCCCAGATAAAAAAGAACAAACCTTTCAGGGAAAAAATGTAATATATTATAATAATTCATCAAGAAATATTTGCACCTATTTTCCCAAGTCCGTATTTATTTTCAATTAAGAAAACTAAATGAACTCTACTTATGAAAATATTTTTATTTGAATTTATAATATATTTGGAATATTATATATTATTTCATAAGAATTATTATTATTAAGAATGTATATTCAGACTATTATCAATACCAAAGTTTGTCTATAGAATAATTTATATATTTTGGCCATGCCAATAATCATCTTATTTTATTTTTAAGTATTATAACATAATCGCTATGTAGTTTTAACAATAAAAAAGGAAACAAATAAACAATTATTTGTACAATATAATTTATATAAAAAACTACTTGCATAGAATATTCCAATTTTAAAGATTTTTGACATAATATATGCTTTAATTTTCAAGGCTTCTTTTTTTGGTTTTACTTAAAAAACACTTTAAATATCTAAAGTTTTCTAATTATTACCGTGTCATACTGGCATAAGCTCTCGGTTCGCAGTTCGCAGCTCAACTAACTCGGCCTGGCTTTATTTTATTTTATTTATTTTTGTTGTTGTTGTATTTTATTTTACAGTCGCCGGCCCACTCGATGAGTGGCGTCCATTGTTTTGGGACCGCATTGTTGTTTGTTGGTTGCCGTTTGGCATTGTTGACGAAACGATCTGTTGAAGTTTGCCAAATGGATGACAGACAAGCGGACCTATCCACAGACCCCGTGTCGAAGCGAACCGATGCGATGCGATGCGATGCGATCCGATCCAGATACAGACACATACACAGATCCACATCCCAGCGAGAGCCCCATGTGGCGGCCACTCGATCGTCGCATGATATGTGTCTCTATGAAATATAAAATGAGATGAAATGCGATGAAAACGAATGGAGGAGCGAGCGGAAGGGGCACCAACATAACATAGTTGGGGATTGTTTAGGATATCAAAGGGAATTTCGGTTGCTGAGTGAAAAAGAAAATGCCACATACTCGTATGTACATATTTGTTTATTTTTTCTGTCCAAACATAAGGGCAACCGAAGTGTAGACACTTGAATATAAATATTTAAAACAAAAAAAATTACAGCTCAATAATATTTAATATTTACCTACGACGAAATACATTTGATCTTTGTTGTTGGGGAGGAAGAGGAATATTTAAATGGTATATATTTGAAATTTGGAAATATTCTTAGTTACAGAGACTAGAAAATAATAAAGAGTTGCAAGTATAAAATAATATTAATTACAATTAAAATCTTGTAATATTATGAATTCCTGTCCGATTTTTACCAAAAAATTAGCAAATATATATACCTTCTAATACCCATTCCCGTGATCTTCTGTTGCACGAGTTGGGTCCTCATTTGGCGCATTTGCTATTCAACTTTGCCTCTGCACATTACTTTTAATCACTCATCATATGCTTTCTGTTGTTGTTGTTGTTGACATTGTTATTTATGTATCTGTTGTTGTTGTTGTTGTTATTATTACTTCAGCTGCTCTTGCTGGTCGCCAACTAATTTGCATATTAATACCCGCACACCCGAAGCGTCGGCCTTATCTAATACGAGAGCACCACAAATACCCAGCTGCGCCTACTTGGAGCCGAGCTTGAGTATTGGTTATTAGCTCCAAAGCCTGGGCTTTCAGTCGGGGGCTTCGGGTCTTCGAGCCTAAGGCTGAGTCCCCCAGGGCTGCCATGGAGCTTGGGGGATAGAGTGGGAAACCGATCTTTTGATTCTGTGTCCACATGCAGTCGAAAAAAAAACATTTATCTACATACGGATATATATCCCTTAATTTAAATATATTTGAAAACTGTATGAAACTTTGCTTAAATAAAATACTGAGATAATTATAATAATATCAAAAATAATAGGATAAGAAGAAATTCGTTTTCATTGGATTTATTTTCTTTTTAATGAGGAAGAGTAATACAATTGTTAGCTTAATGTTGAACCAATTTTAAAGACCTTTTCTTAAATCATTTTAATAGTAATTCTCATGCTGTCAAAAAAATACTTTTCTACATATATTCAAATATTTTTTAAGATTATATAAAACTCAGCTAGAATAAAAAATTAAAAGAAAGTATAATGCATATTTTTTAATTATGTTGGGCTTTAATAAATAATTTTAATAGTACCATTATTTTGAAAATTTGTCAAATAGTACTTTTTGTTTCAAAATTTGATGTATGACTTTATTTCCATTAATTACTAAAAATTGGTATTTATCTTAGTCAACTAAAATAAATTGTTGTCTAAAGGAGAGATACAAATTAAATGTTAAATTATTGTTATGTTATTTTTTTTTTTTAATTAATTAAAAATTGATATTTATTGAGTTTAAACTAAAATAAATGTGGTTTAAAAATTGTTTCCTACAGGAGAGGAAATAAAATGTTACATAATTGCACACATTTTTTTCTAAGTGCAGGACCATCAGAGAGGGCGACTACTGTTCGCCAGGGCTGATAGCGCCCGAGTTCGTGTGCCAGCCCTGGCGCTTGGTTTTCTTTTTGTTTACTTCGACGAGAGAGACCCCTCTCGACGCGGTGATGTCACAAGAATAACAAATGTTTTATTATTTTTTTCGCCGCTCGCTGCGATGGCGGGCACGTTGACGATCACATCGGGGCATATATATATATACATATATATATATGTGTGTATGTTAATTTTTGTTTTGTTTGCAATCTATTAAAAAAAAGGCAGAGAAACCAAAACCAAAATGATTCCCACTTTCCGCTTGGAGCATTTAAATACAACGACCAAATTAATTCGTATGCCATGTTTGGCGCCTGTTTCTGTAGACCAGCTTTATCTTGCCGTTCGGATTAACAAAACAAACAGCACTCCCCGAAAACATGGCCAAAAAACACTGAGGATCGCTTTGGTAAGAGGCCCTGCTATGGGCCCAGAAATTAACAATATGTTCCCTTCGAAGGGAAATCGATTAATTCAACGATTTTCATTAATTGCTGAACAATAATTATGCAATGTTCGCTTGGGGTCTGAGTGAAACACAACGTGAATATTTTCCTTTATTTGTTTACTTTTCCCCCATGGGTTATCGACGGGGATCGAGGAACGTGAATAAGTAAAGTGCAAACAAAAAAAAAAAACAATAAGCAAACAATTTCGGATATGTATATGGATCTGTCACAAAGGCGTGGGTGTTGAAATGGGAGGAGGACCTTGCCCACAAAGAGACACCAAGAGAATCCCATTAGCATGCACACACAAGATGCAGTACTTGAAGAAGGCATCATCCAAGGGTCAACAGGGTGCAAATTTATCTACCTGCACTGGCCAACACAAAACCAGACCGAATTTATTTCATTTGTTTCAGTCTCAGAAAATAAGGATTCTTTTTTCATGGTTTTATATTTAATTTGTACATTTTCAAGTTCTTACATTAAGATATAAATATTAAATGTGCTTCCTTGTTTTAGAGTGCATTTGTGCAGCGTACTTGCAGTAACGCATTCACTTTTGGCACACTTAACATTTCCCAATTAAATCAAAGGATTTAAATGCAATCTTGTTGTCTTAATGAGCGAATATATACGAAGACCATTTTTAACCATTTCGAGTACACATTAAATCTTTCGGATAAAATCACCATAAAATTAAGGAACAAAATAAGATTACAATTATAAATTTTTACAAAATATACGTACATATAATTTATGCACCCTGCTGCCAGTAGTTGATTTTTGTTGCTCATAAAAATTAAGACAAATTGCCATGCAAATGGCTTATACCTTTTGGACCTTGGTGGGACTCTGTGGGTTATAGCCACTAAATCTGTGGAGAAGACCTCGCTATTGTTTTGACTTTTGACCATGTTCAAGTTTGGTCCGAGGCCAAGAGTTTCAGACCTGGAAAACCATTGGTAGTACTTATGTTCCGGCACATAATTAGAATAATTTAATTATAAATGCAAAAGAATATTATAGCATTTGTAACATTTCATTATTATCATATTTATATAATTTGTGATTTATTTTAAACTTTTAATTTATATTTAGCCCATAAACAAAATACTTCTACCACGAATGATTTCAGAAGTTCAATCGGTTTTTATGTTATTATTCCGTTCAATCAAATATCTAGAGAATGTATATATGATTTCCATAGGCGAAGACTATTCAGCTCGATAAACTGATTGACGCAATTCCATTCCAAATGCGAAGGATCGCGGCGACTTGTTGGACATATGGAAGACTGGCATAATGAATGACTTTGTTTACAGCCAAATGTATCTCATGGATTCGCACGCGTCGAACGGCACTCCGATGGGCTTATTGCGCGGAAGCTTGCGGGGCAACGATTTCAGTTTCTTTCGTTTCGGCGGTATTCTAAATGGTATCAATAAAAGAACTAGGCCATGATAAAGAAGCGTTCGCCCCGTTCGACTGTTTGTTTATAATTGTTTATACGATTTCCAGAGCGAACAACTTTTCCAGATAGCGCGCAATCTATTATTTCCATTGGGGAGCCAACAGCCCAAGCCAGATGGGCAAGGCCGGATTATTACGGCGGAGTGTTTGCGGGGCGGTTGTGGGGCCTTGAAAAGCACACAAACATCCCGTCACACACTCACACCAGCTCCTTCCCCATCCCTATACCCCATCCCCACACATAGATACTCACATTCGCATTTGGATTCATTCACATTTGGGCGCTTGTATTTTGCAATTAGATTAGAGAACCCAAAAGACGTCGCAATAAAACACGAGCAACACAACCAAAACAGTGCGAAACAAGAAAAACAAAAACATTAATTGGCGATTAAAAGTAATTTAGATAAAACACACACCGAAAAGCTGAAGCTGAAGCGAACAACAACGAAATTAGCCGAGTATCTTGTTCTTGTTCTTGTTCTGCCTTCGAAAATGGGTTGAGGTTGGGGCATCCGCAAATGGCCAATGCACTTAGTTCAGCCAAAAAAGTATATTTTATTCATTGATGACTGCAGCCAGATTCCATTCAATAAGCCAAGATATATATGTTGTGGTTTTTTAACAAATGCAAATTGATAATCCTATTTGAAAAGGAACCCGTACATCTCAGCAAAATGGATTAAAATGGATTAATATCTTTTTTTATGCGTTTTGGATAAGAAACATTTATTTTAAGTTCTAAATTGTAAATATTTGAATGCTTGCACTTTTAGCATAATATAAATATACAGAATTTATATATAAATGTTGCTTAATCGGTTTAACTTTCAAATATAATACTCCAATTTGTACAAAATATTTTCCTTTTAATTATAATTTCATTTTATTCGATTCTCCGTTCTGTCAATTTAAAATTTGTATTAGTTTATAATATGTTATATCAAATAACTCTATGATATATGTGGATCACCGAAATATTTTAATTTTAATATATCCAGATACTTGTGAAGTTTCAAAGTAATAGGTTTAATTTGGTTTAAATTTAGTTATATATTGCATTCACCTCGATTCATATTATTATTATTTCTCATTTGGAATAAAACAACCTTCGTTAATGTGTCGGTAAAAACTCCTTTATTTTCATGTAAAAAATGCTTTCCAAGACCAGGACCAAGACCGTTACCTCTGCCTGTAATTGGGTTGAGTTTGTCCAGGGATCTGGTACTCGGTTCGGGATCGAGAGTCGTGCAGACTGATAATGGACGCCAGAGACGCAGGCAGACTAGAGGCACCGATGCGCTTAACTGATTTAGTTAATTGTATTGTTTTTCAATTAAAGTTCGTATTAATTGAGCAAACAACGGCAGAGGCAGCTCCAGCTCCAGCTCCAGCTTGGCCTGGCCTGACCCCTTCCCTTCCCCTTTCTACCCCCGATAGATAAGATAAAACCGTGCAAAGGCAAAATCCGTGGGCAAACAGCGATACCGAACACAGACTCAGATACAGATACAGAATACAGAAAACAGAAATCGGAGCGCCGTTTCATGTTTGCGGATTGATAAGCGCGATGTGAAAACATAAACAAATATTTATGCGCCTATTTATACCCAATCCCATTCCATTCCCAGCTGTCCCTGCTCCGTGGCCGTTGCCGTGTTGTATCTATAGGCTGTATCCGCGTATCTGTATCTGTATCCGTGCATATTTGCAGTCGCCGGGGACCAGGCCGTGTGGAAACACTTAATTTACCTATTTACCGCACAAATATTAACACTCAAGCTCAAGAGAGACACAACAAGTTGATTTCGGATCCGCAGAGAAAGACAACTTGAACGGATTTAATCCCCCTTACAAGACGATTAAAATAGTGCTTTAGAAATTGAAATGTATTCGGTAGTTAAAGGAACATTCAGTTAATCTCAATATTAACCCCGAAAAATATTAAATAATATTACTGTTTTGTATTTTGTATAAAGAAGTCATGTCTAACCAGTCACAAATTTCAAGTAATCTTGCATTATACTTTGTTTACTCATTAAATCATTCAAAATAATATGATCCGAAACCAAATTTGAATAAAATTTTAATTGATTTCAATTGATTTTGAATGGCATGCAAATTTGCATTCAAAATTGTGATCTGATAATGATTTAAATTTAGCAAAATGTTTTCAACAAATACCGTGTGACAAATCGATTTTGATGGCCTGCAAGGTTTATAAATAAAATTCGAAAATCGCTTAAAAGATAATTTAGGATGCCAGAAAGTAACCATTTGAAATGGGCCATAAAAATTTCGGGAATTCGGGAGTGCAAGTCACTGATACTGAAGGCTAAAACTGGTTAAGCATTTGATGGCTCCGCTCGATTAGTCGATTGTTCAGTCACCTCGAAGGGAGGTATAGGTTTGGGTTTATTGTGTTTCTTTTTTTTGCGATTGCAGGGGAGTTTGTTTGGGCCTCGTTGGTTGGCTGGTTCTGGTTATAATAACAATAAAAGTGGCTCCGAAATTCGAAATCAATTAACGCAGAGTGCTACTGGGCATGACAAGAGCGTCAATATTTGCTCAAAATAATGATTGACAAATAAACAGAATGAAAATGACACTCGCACGCAGGCCAGTTTTCGGACCTTGGCCCATCGCAGCTGACCCATCGCTGCCACGCCCCCAAATTGTATGGGTTACGCCTCCCCCCTAGTTCTCTTCAGTTGTTCAGTATTTGCTTAAGCAACTCGTCGGATGTCACAAATGTGTCAATAACCAAAAAAAGGAAAGTTACGAGTTCATATTGAACACGCTGGGGCCCACCTCCCGAAAATCTATTCACCGATTTTGTGTTTTCCCTTTTTGTTTATCTGCCAAGTTTTTCTTTTGGGGGGACAAACATAAGCAAAGTTTTCCAAGAAGTTTCCGTAACTTTTCTCTGTTTACCGCCGAGTGACATGCTAATGTGGTCAGGCCTTGGCTTGGTCAACTTCTATTTACCATTTACCAATTGAATGGATTGGATTGCTTTGGGCTACTCTCTCAATGCTGCAGTGCCTCCTCCCGGACTTCGCCAATATGGGATACATGAATTTCGAAATTAGTGGCAATCGAGTGCGAGTGACATGTTTATTCTGCCTCGAGACTTCTCTGAAGAAGTAGGAAAATAAATAACTATATTCGGAATATAGTTTTTCATGCAGGAAAAGTAGGAATTGGTTAATGATTGTTCTTAAAATTTTGAATATGTAAATTGTGGAATATTGCTAATTTGTTACTTTTTAAATAATTCTGTGAAGTATTTGAAATTTATTTTCCTCTGCATTAAAGAGTTTTCTTTTCTTATAGGGAAAACCACATTTTTCCTTTAAAAACTTAATATTTAAACTGAAAAAGAGAATATATTGTTGGTTCGGAGTGACACACATGCCATAACTCACCCAAGTTCAGGAGAATGCAGATGCCCCACAGAATTTAGCCGCTGTTTTTGAAGATGTATGTTTTGGAATTTGATTGGTTTCCCCCATGTAGGTATATATATTCATACCATATATATTTATTTGAGTGCCCCGAACGGTTGGGCCTCGTGTGGCATATTGATAACGAAAATAGCGGGGACAGGGGCAGGGACGGGGGCAAAACTCCAATATTAATGGAATTTCTAAATCAACGGATTTGCATTCCATTCCGCAGCAACGAGGACGACAGCCCAGGAGCGCAATTCATTCATTCGGGATTAGCTGAAGCGTTTCCTCGTCCTCCATCCAACCACCGAGCACCGAGCACCGAACACCTCAACCACCAACATCCACTTCCACATCCACCATCTATGGATGTGCACGTTCAACGAGCCTCATCATAAATCTTTGGGCATTTTTACTATGCAAAGACCGAAACTGTATTTTAGCCAAAAGAAATTAGAAAAACTCCCGGCCAGAGGCTGAGTTATTGCTTACCTGCTGCCGCCTCGGAGTCCTCGGTCCTCGGTCCTGCTTCCAGCTCTCTGTGCCCGAGCGGCGGTGTCCTAGTCGAATTCATTCATAAATTTTAACACCGCTTTAAGTTGAGCTGTCAGGACGGAGGTGCGAAGGAGAGGCACTCGCCGGGCCCATAAAAATGTCGCATTATTTTATGCCGACACACGTGCGAGTTCTGCGAAGGACACTTCCGGCAGTTGCTCCGGAACCGCTCGAGGAACCGCCAGCCTCAAGGATGCTGAGAGTCCGCAAAAGAGAGTCTCCGGCTAAGTGACTCGACTGCTTTGTGGCCAGGGTCCTTTGTGCCGGAATTTGCATAGAATAAAGTGGGTGAAGTCTGTCCCTGAAAGGTTCCTCCTAACTGTGCAATGGATTGTTGTGCAATCGAAACTGGAGCAATTAACAATCCCAGCTAATTGAGTTGGCCAAGGCGAAGATCGGTTCATTTAGTTTGCAGGAAGTGTTTTATGATTTAAAAGGAATGGTTTTCGGTTTTGTGATTTTCCAAGGGCTTCTACTGGAAAAAAGGAACAATAAAATCAATTTATAATAAGGTTTCCCTCTTTAAGAGAATCACATAAAAATTATATTAGGGTTTAGATTTATTTCAGTGTTGAATTGATTTTTCCAAGAATATAATGGGAAAACCATTTGATTATGGAAAGTAGTTTAAATAAATTTGTCTGTTAAAATATAATTGATTTAATCTTTTACTTCGATCAAAGGGATTTATCAATTAAAAGTACATAGTAATAATGGTAAACAAATACAAATATATGCATGAATAAAAACAAAATACAAGCTTATTAATATATCATAATAATAAGTATAAATATAATAGACTCGCAGATGAGTTAAATTACAATAATGTTTAAATGAAATCAATCAACGTCTGAATTTTTGTTTGATTCATTTCTTATATTAATTTAAATCTTTTGTAAATTTGATGGCCTCGACAGAAATCCGTCGAATAGAACTTACGCCAATGACTGATGGATTTATATTACCTATTCCGATTCGTGCATATAGAGAGATAGACAGAACTTTGACATGTTTCAGGTCACTGCAATTTTCCATCTGCAAGATATCACTCACGAAAAAAATATTCCATTTTGGTCTGTCAATCATGCAGAGCTTTGATTGCCATGCAATATAGCAAATATTTCTGCGTATGCAACAAATTTGCGCACAATTCGCATTTCGCTTTTGATTGATAACGGCACGCATACCAAAAGCTACTGACCCAAAAAAAAAAAAAAACAGATACATAGATACATGCCCGGCATGCAAATATTGCCACCCCCCCGAAAGAAATCTGCAAAATTGAATCATTTCACTGTGACAGCAAAATATGAAATCAAAAATGGAATTACAAAACCTGGAAATACACCCCCGAACCACCCAGACACCGAACCACTGAGCCACCTGCATTCGGAACGGAAAACGGAAACGCGGCCAAATTGAATTGTGTCACCCTCAGAGAAAATCACCCGCTCCCTACCCCCATCCCACTGGCAATCGCCTCCTTCGGGCATCGTCTGTCAGTGAGTTCTTGAGGTGAAAATGCAATTATTTATTAGCAGAAAAAAGCGAATCTAACACAGGTACACCAACAGAAATTGGGGGTATCAAATAATAATTTTGTATATATAAAGTATAATGTGTTTTTAATAAATGTTAATTAAAATGCATTAAATAAATAAATAAACATATGTTGTTTCTCTTATTTAATGGTTTGATAATAATTGTCAGTACTTTAGGAATAATTCAAGAATTCGAGAATTATAAAATATAAAATCCATAAAACATATGTCTAATCAAATTTCATGAGTTTGTTTAATGCATTTTAATAAATAATATTTAAAATGTAAATCCTTTATATTTATATGCATTAATCAATAAGTTTATGTACATGTATTGTTATAATTTATTTAATGATTCGATCATTGTTATTCTTAAGATGATAATTGCGAGTATTTAAATAATGAATAATTAAATGCTTGTATAATTTTTCATTCTGAATTAATCTAATTGTATTATTATATATTAACATATAAGTTATGTTGGTTTCTAATACAATACAATTTTAAGCTTATAATAAATAAATAAAAAAAAATATCTTTTTTAAGTGTGAAGGTCTAAAATTCAAATAATTTTTGCAATTTCAATTTATGTATTTTGTTTTTAATATTGGATACTATATAAAAAAGTTCCGGAACTCTAACCTTCTGGAAAATATAAACCACTCCCCGCTATAAAATATGAATTTTTGTATCAGTGCACCTACCATTCATCCTTGCTGTGTGGGGAAAACCGGAGCGAATCCGTCCGTGTACATGACGCCAATCAAAACATGACGCACGGCCCACTGAGGGCGCGTCCATGGGCCAACGCACGTAACGATTTGGTCGCTCTGCGGGAAGCCAAAAGGGATGGGTTTTAGGGGGGTGGTGGTGGTGGTGGAGGGGGTGAAGGGAAGTTATTTTTGGGAGCACGAAGGGCCACAGGGGTGTAGCGGTGGATGGATGGGCGATAGCTGACACGGGCACGTATGTAGAATTAGTTTACGAATTGCTGCAGGATACGTGGCCCAACATTTTACAGCAAACATTTCGCCCTACACCCCCCGCAGAAGAAGTCCTCGAAAAAGGGCCAGAATCAAATGGTGGAGTAGACCCAAAGTGGTGCACAGTGGGGAACTTGTCAAATAAAGAACTTATCGAAGTTATTTTCGAAATTTCTGGCATTCAAAAGCATTCGGAGGTGGGCACGATACCCAAAAAAGATTTTCCGATATGAATCTTGGTCAAGTTTGATTTCTTAGCTGTATTTTGGGGGAGTTCATAAGGGTCGAAAGGAGGAAGGAGGCAGCCGTGACCAATAAAATTTATAGGATTATTTCAGTCAAAACTGAAACAATTTAAAGGAATATTACTATTTTTATTAAGGTAACCCAAAGGGTTAGGAACTAAGGAGTTTATGGGAAACTTTAAATAAAACTTAAAAAATTGTAAAGAGATGTTGGTAGTGAAAATATTATTTGAAAAGATTATACATAGAATAATATTAAATGATTCAATTATAAGGGTTAAATAATATCCTATACTAGTTTCCCTAAATATCTTCTATTTTTTTAAATTATGTCTACACATTTGCTTATTACAAAATATATGTACAAAAAATACAATCCACAATTTTAAACTTCACCAAAAACGTAATTTTCCCACTGTCGCAAGACCGAGGAATAGACAAGTGTGCTAAAATGGGAAGACAGCAACATCATAGTTGCCTGGCAGTCGGGGGAATTGGCTAGGATTTGGCAGGAGTCGGGGATTTTCTGGGGGCTCCCAGAAAGGTGCAACATCTGGGGGTGGTGGCTGTGGAGTCGCCTCGAGAAGTGAGCAATTTGGAGCGCTTGTAACGCGGCGTCTGCCGACAAGCGACGCAACCTGAGGCACACAAATTTTGGCAGCTCTATTAAGCGATGCCGCTCCGGATCCGTATCCGGAAAATATACCCCACCCCTGCCCAACCCCAAGCCCCAAGCTGGAAAACCCTTGCCCACCTTTTGCCGAAAACTTTTTTTGTTTGCCTCTCTCACAGTTCGTTGATTTTTTAGGGGGCTAGGAAGGGGTAAGATACTTTTGCAAGAAAACTTGGCCATGTGTGTGGATGTGGATTTTGAAATGAATATGCATGGGCATGATGTGGGCGGGGACGCGGGCCAAAGGGGTGGCTCAAAGGGGGCGTGGCGGGAAAACTCTTAGCAAAAGTAAATTTAAAAGTTTTTATGCGCTACTGTCGGCGTGTCCGCCTTGGAGATATGTATAAATGTATCTGTATCTGTATATATGTAGGTATGAGTGGAGTGCGCACTTTTAGACAAGTTTTCTAGTTCTTTTACTCCGCCCCCCTTTCGCGTTAGGAAAAACCCCCCACTGAACCCCCCCGAAGACCCCTTTTTTCGATGCCGTAAAATGTGCGATAATTCACATAAGCATTCTTATCATGTGTGCGTGTGTGTGTGTGTGGGTGTATCTGTGTGCGAGTGGGCGTGGAAAATGATTGCAGTATGTGTGTGTGTGTGTGTGTTAAGTGCGTGTGTATGCGTACTTCCTGCGGAAAGAAATCACCTACCGAGCATTTAGGCAAGCGAAGTTTTCCCGGCTCACGTTCCACTCGAAAGCCATTACAGCAGCCCCACGGAAAAATGTTAGCAAAGGACCAAAAGGATAAATGAAGCTTTACAATTATATTCAGGGTCACAGCACACAAAAATAACTATATTTTATGTAAAGTTAATTACATTTTATAAATATTTTTAATATCCCATATTATGTATATGGGAATTTGTTATTAAAGGTATGAAAGGTGCCTTATTTTATTGTACAATACAACTTTATTTTTTAATTTTATATGGAAAAATTTTGTTACAACTAAGGCTAAGTAGTGTTATTACCTTTATTTATATTCCAAAACAACAAAATATGCCTTGTTAAGATACATTTATTTTTATATATTTTGTACAATTATATTTTAATTGCTTGTAATTACTTTGATTAATAACTAAGAAATAATAAAGCTTTGTTTCTAAGCGAGTTATCAAAATAATTAATTTTTCTAAAACAATTTATTTTTCAGGGAAGCGGAATTTAGATTCCCAAGGCAATATAAAATTTTATATAGCTCCCAAAAGGAAACTAAAAGTATGTAAATCGCTTCTTAAGAAATTAATTTATTTAGTATTTAGCGTTAATTATTATATTTGTACTTACATACATAACTATACATTCAAAGAATCTAAATTATTAAATTCCCAGTGAATAAATTACATAAAATAAATGCATTTTTTAATATTAAATGACCCTTTAATCTAGAATTACCAAAAGAGGATTTCGTACTTTATCTTTCACTTAAATTATATCTTAGTTTGAAGAATTTATTGTGTTGTTTCTAAGAAATAATTGTTTATTGCTTGTTGAAGATTTGCATTTGAATAACAATCAATAAATTTACATAATACAAATCCTGGTTTCCTCTCCGGAAATCCGGAAAATAGTTAAGCATTTGCCTCCAGGGCGCCATTCTAAATCCATTGAAGCAAACAAAACGCGAGGGTATTTTTTCACCTGGCGAGTATTTCCAGATTTTCCAATCCCAAGTCCCGGCCACCTGGCTTATTACTAACATTTTCGCACGTACGCATCCGAAAACCATTTAAATAGCGCTCCATCATCTCACCCATCCACAAACGGGGGGCGGGGAGGCGGTAAACTTTTACACGGACTGCGCCGCTGCTGCTGTTGCTCCGGGCTGCTGCGCTTCATGGGATTCTGGATGAGTTTTCCTTCACCGCTTTTCCCGCCCCACTAACCCCAACTCCACACCCAACCCCATCCCCACCTGGCTGGCGTTGATAAATGCACGGAGCATAAAAGTTTGAACAAACTACTTGAGTTTTTAGGCAAATTTTCGCCTCGAACTAGAACGTAAAACGTAGCCAACTACTTTCCACTTACCTGGCGGCGTGCCACGCCCCCTTCCTCCCCC
>JAJJHY010008789.1:3257570-3278919 GCA_021224005.1 Drosophila setifemur | reverse complement strand
TTGTCAGCGTCATCATCGTGGCACACACAGCCAACAACACAAAAAAGTATCTTTCAGATACATGTCCAAAAAGCAACGAAAGCAAGCAACATGGCACACAAAAAAAAAAGAAAAAAATCAAGCGACGACGGTGAAAATAAATAAAAAGAATTAAATCCAAACATGTTTTTTACCCAGTTCGTTTCGCGGCTCTGGCTGTGCCTTAAAAAATAAAGAAAATAAATAAGAAGAAAAGACCAAAACCAAAGCAAAATCCAACTTCAGACACAAAGTCACAGCCACTCGCAGAAAAAAAAGGTGACAGCTCCACATTTTCATCTTGATTTTCCTCATTTTAAAATGCTATATTTATGAGGAAAAGAAAAAGAGTTGGGTAATTCGGATTTTTCATTATTGTCAACTCCTATATATAAACTGGATTTAATTTTAACAAGTTCGATAAATAAATTCTAATATTATTTTGCAACCTACAAAATATCTTAAGGTAGATATAAATATGAATACATCCTATATCTCCCTATAGTTTTCTCTCAGTTCAGGCCAAGCTTGAAGCTGTAACTCCAACTCCAGTCGCGGCTCCAAACTCCGGTTTCAAGCCTATGCCCCGTGCATCTGTATCGGTTTCTCTGGCTGTGAGTGTGTGTGTGTGTGCGCTGTATCTTTGACTGCGTGGCAATAAGTGTGCCCCGCTCATGAAGCAACGCAAAAATACAAAAAAAAAGAATAATAAAAACGAAAAAAAAACAACAAAATAAACGAAAAACAGCATTAAGCATCTTGTTGTTGTTTTTTAAGGTGCGCATATAAAGAGGCCTTAACAGCCTGCCATCCGACGAGTCGTCGGGTCCGTTTCCCCATCCACAGTGAATCACAGTGGATTAGGTCGATGAAGAGCGCTGTCAAAAATATACATACGACGGGATTAAGGATTACCTTGATATGTGGGGGCGATGGGTAAGTAAGATTCAACGAGTATAATGAGAACATACAAGCTATCTTGACAGGGGCGGTCAGGTAATTTCCATATTCTATCAGCTTTTTGGTATTTACAAGAAAAATCAATTTAAACAAATGTAATAATCGAGAAGTTGGTTCAGTTGTGGTTCATATAATTCTTTTAAATTCTTATTCAATATAGGTTTTCAAATTAGGCTTAAGTCCGCAGATATCAGTATTCACTGATTGCAATTTGATTCTATTTGATATTTACTTTTGCTTAGATAAAGGACTAAAAATTGCTAATTAATATTGTATGTTATTTATTTTTTTCTACTCTAAGATAAAGAATTTTTATAGCCCTTAAACCTGTTTGGTAAAATAATAAATACAAAATAGTTTTTAGACCCTGTACCCAAAGGGTAAAGGGTATATTAAGTTTGTGCAAATGTATGTAACAGGCAGAAGGAGGCGTGGCAGACCCCACAAAGTATATATATTCTTGATCAGCATGACGAGCTGAGTCGATATAGCCATGTCCGTCTGTCCGTCTGTCCGTCTGTCCGTCCGTCCGTCTGTCCGTCTGTCCGTCTGTCCGTCCGGATGAACACACGGATCTCAGCAACTGTAAGAGCTAGAAGAACCGCATTACCAGTGTAGATTCTTCTAATACTGAGTAAATTAGAGTTTATTTTTTTAAGTCGGTGCCACGCCCACCGCCCCCGCAATTTGTATTTGAATTTTTGCACTGCCCTGCACTGCACAATTTTCAAGCTAAAATTTTTTTAAAAATACACATGCAATTGGAGCATAGATTTCTACCGATCCTGAAAATTTCATCAAGATTGGTTAATAAGAAAGCGCACAATAAATACCTAAAGTTTACAGGCGCTAAACACAAAAAATCTGTTTATTTGCGCAAAGAAACGGTAAATCGCTTGCGTTCGGTGGTTTATTTTTCTCGGAAGTGCCGCTGCAGCTGCGCTGCCACTACCTTATATACATATGTATGAATGTGCGTCTTCAATATATTTATACTGTATTAGCTGCCGGTTCAAAAAGTTTGGGTTTGTCGAATGGTTACGACGTTCGACTTAATACGCTGAGATCTTGGGTTCGAATCCCAGACCGGACTCGGTGTGAATATATACGTGTATATATATATATAAATTTTTTTTTTTTGCTTATAACCAAATTTGTACAGGGTCTGTAACAGTCGGGAAACTCGACTGTAACGTTCTTACTTGTTTTAACTTGCTCATATCCCAAAAGTTGCCCACTGTTCGGCTGTGGCACCGATTGCAAACGTCAGAGATAACAACAGCAACCGCAGCAACGGCAACGGCAACGAAAACAACAACGACAACAACATTAACAACAACAACGAGGGCAAGAGCAACATCAAGTTGAACAACGGCAACGGCAGAGGATCGCATTTAAGGCGCAGCTCCGCATCCGAGAGAAGCGAATCCATTCACACTGTGGGCCAGCGGGGGGAGGTTGGTGAGTTCGCAACTCCTTTTCATCCTCATGCCATGTGCAAATCACATACAGTAGCAAAAAATTTCGACAGTTATTTACGATTAGCACAAAAGATACGAGACATGACATGCGCTGAATGGAGTTGGAGTTGGGGTTGGGGTTGGGGCATGGCCATAGGAATGGGTATGGGAATGGTTTGGGTTAGGGGCATGGGACATGGGGTTTGCGGATGGATTTGTGGATGGGGCCCCGAAACTGGGGACTGATCGGACCTGGACCTGGAAACTCAGTTTGGGCTTTGGCTTCGGATACAGATACAGCTACAGCTACAGCTAAAGCTGCAGCTTCAACCTACGCTTCCCATCTGTGTCGGCTACTGTTCTCCAGCGGATACGTGTTGACTCAGCGGGTGTCGGGCCAGAGATCTCTGCTTTTTCAGGTATACGAAACTGTATACGTTATATGCATTCGAGCACACAGATCGACAAAAACAATCGGGGGCAGAATAATAGCAGTGAAAAGTCGCCATGTTTTTTTTATGGTAAAATAATATGTTTGGAATTATTTCATTTTTAATTCAGATTACTAGTCCTATAACTTTAACTCAAGTGTATCTAGAAGATTTGATATATATATAAAAATATCGATAAGCAAAAAAAATCAACCTATTTAATATACATATTACTACAGTTTCAAAGGTCTATAAAAAAGGGAGGAACAACATCGAATGAATGAATGATATTCAAAATCCTACCCAAAAATGTATCTTAATATAGAGTTTACAATTTACTGGGCATTCGGGTAGGATCTTTGGAGCTAGTACCATGCCTGCAGCTGTGTTTGCACTCGCAGATACAAAATAAAAAACCAAACTTATAGTACACATACACACACTTATGGATGCGGGACAATGGCGAGATGGGGGCACATTTGTTAGCTGACTGCCTTTCTCCACCGGCAAAAGCTGACCTATTAAATGGGTAAACTACTTTGTGTATCTCCCCATGAAGATCGCTCTTTTTGTTGTTGTTTTTTTTTTTGTATCTATTCGTTGTTCTAAAATGGGCCATAAAACGTGAACTTCGATGCTACAACTTTATGCGCTACGCTGCGATGCTGCCGATCATCGTAACAAAAAGCTGGAAATTACCGGGCTCTATCTGTTAATGGATCGTTGTCGTGCATCTGAATTAGATCGCCTTTCCAGGGGAGATATATAATAAAGTACCCATAGAGATATAGTAATAAATGTATTTCCTACAACAATTATCATTTCTTATTACTTATTATTTATAATAGCCATTTGAATAAACTTATTCAAGTGATTAAAGTAATTTAAGAGTGAAAAAACTAAATGGGATTTATTACATATCTTATTACTTATTATTTATAATAACCATTTCAATACAAATTATTCAAGTGATTAAAGTAAATTAGAATATGTTTGAAGAGTGGAAACTGCTTGGGATTTATTACTTTCAAGGATTTAAATTTCATGTGCTCTGCTTTTTTTATTAATTTATTCGTTTAGCCATAAAAATCTCTTCAAATCCCTTTGCATTTCATTTAAAATTCAACAGCTTAAATTTAAATTTCTTGAGAACAAAAAAAAAAAAAGACGACCCAGATCGGTAAGCACTAATTGCTGCTCCCGGCCAGCCGCTTTATGGGATTTCATTAGGCCCTCTGTCTGCCTGCCGCAGTCATTAGTCCAGGAGTGCAGGCGAAATTTATGGCCATCCTCCGCCCTTCGGCTTGGACTTCAACCGGGAGCTACAGCTCCTCAGTGTCCCTCCGCCCTCTGTCCGGTTGTCCAACTGTCCCTCGGTCCGGTTGTCCGGCTGCCAGGCTGCTGAATAATTTAGCTGCGATAATAAGCGGTGTAGCCAGAGTGTCCACAGCCATTCAGGAGCTTCTGGGAGGCACTCGGCCATAGAAAAGCCAAAAAAAAAAAAAAAACAATTTATCGAGTCGTGCGTCCTGTTGCGTGCCATGCAATTTAATTGCGGTTTTCATGGGCGTGGCAGGGACGCCTTTTTCCCATCCGCCACTCCACCCATCGGCCCCCCTTTGCGTGCATTTTAATGCACTTTATCATTGGCCATTCGCTGCCGCTGCCGCTGCCTTTGCCCCTGGGCCATGGCTCTGCGTTTTATTATTTATATTTACTATAATTTTCCCGAACGGCCGGCAATAAAAAAAAAAAACAAAAAGTAAGCAGCCGTGGAACAGTAGCCAGTAGAAATCGAGGAGGCCGGGCGTGGCAAATAGAAGCGCAATAATTATAATTAAATACATTTTTACGTGCCATTTTACCGTTCGGAGGTTTTTTCCCTATGCAAATAAATAATTGCACACCTTCTCCACAGCGAGTTAACAACTAAAAGCGCACAAAAGAAATATATAAAAATGGCATATAAACCAGAAACAACAAAAAAAAAAAACGGGGCGGAGGCAATTAATAAAGTTGGCAAGCCAAATGGTGGAATGGCTAATGCAATCTGAACTTAAATTAAAGTGAACTTTATTTTATTTTGCAAATTACACAGTTTTTACTAGTATTTATCCGGTTACTATAAATAATAAAATAAAGCGAGTTTCAGGAAATGTGTGTATTTATTCTATGAAAAAGGAAATAAGTTTTAAAGGCTTAGATACTATTTATATAGTTTTTGGTTTCCTTAACAAAACTATTAAAATAAAGAAATGTATGTGTATTTTTATATGTTCTCAAAGTTTCTAAGCAATACATTTAATACAGAAAACTAACAATTAACATTAATTACCACATTTTTTAAGGAGAAAGTTCAAAAAGAACCCCTAAAGAAAAGCGGTTTTCCCTAACCCTATTGATATTATATTTTTGGAAGTATTTTGTGCTGACACATTGATATAAAATTTGATTAATTTCGTCACCTGATGGCACTTTCCGATAAGCCATTCAAATTAAAATGATTGACACTAAAATTGCTTTAATGAATCATTAAATACAAATTACACCTAATCGTTGACATTTTCCCCCTTTCCACATCTGCCTCTTTTCCCCACTTCACCTGGTACGTGTTGTTCTTCTTCGTTTTCCAGTGGGTGAGTGTGTACAAAAATTTTCGTTTCATTTTTCCCAGGTAAAGCGCTCAGTCATTCTGTCGCTTTTCCCCTTTCGAGGAGGAGCTCCATCCACTCTATGCTATATGGTATATGCCTCATCTTCGTGTTGTTTTCTTTATTTTGTTGTATGGTTTTTGGTTTTTGGTTTATTTTGTTTTATTTTCCCCGCTAAGGGAGAACAAAATTGCGTGCCGTTGCAAGAAGGCAAAACACGCATTATGGATAAATGCGAACGGCAACAACAGCGGAGAAATGAAAACAAGAAATAAATTCTAATTGCGTGCTTTTGGCATAAAATCAAAATTCGTTATAAAAATGCGAAAAAAACGAAGTGATGGGGCAAACACAAAGCAAAAGAAACTGCCCGAAAAATATGCCCAACATGAAGTCAAACGAATAACAACAAAGGGTGTTATAGTCGAATGTTCTATACCCTCTAAAAGTAAAGGTCTGTGCCTTTGCAAGATTGCTTTTTAAACAATGCGAAATCATGTGAGATTTGTTTTTAATTTCCTATTAGTGTTCTGTCGATAGCGTCAACATCCATATATAGTTACAGTCTTTATATTATTTTGTACTCTAAATACAAGATATGAAAAGATGATATTTGAATATAATTTATTTGCTGACTTTAAACATCAAAGACGAATATTCAATTATAGTTTAAATTATTTCCTTAAGTTTGAATAAAATTAACATAATTATCTTATGTATTATGTATTTTATATATTCTTAAATAAAAACATTAAGTAAGAGTTCAAACAAAATGACATTTAAGCCGTCAATTCCTGGTTCGGTAAGTTTTATCAATAATAAAACTAAGTTCTCATGTTGATTTTAGATAACTCTTATTTTCTTTTTTTTTAAATTATTTATATTATATTTATTGTTTAAAAACAAACATNACATTAATTTGTATTCTATTATTTTTTTTGGTTTATACTTAAGGATGTACATTTTGAATATAAGGTTATAATATTTGTGGTGTTTATTTTTTATAAATAAAATGTACACAATCAACTAAACGGAACTATTTATTTATAATAACTTAAAGTTAACAAACTAACAGCTAATATTAATATTAATTAAATTGTAAGCAAATGAATACAAATTTCTTGTAATAAACACATTTTGAAATGAATCCTAAAATATTTAAATAAGAAATAAGATTGTTTAACATATTCCTTCTATAATTTGTCTTAATAAATTTTATGAATACATACTCTTAAATTTTTTGTACTAGATTTACTAGTTTTATTCCCGAGGGTAAATCATCGGAGCTACCTCAGCACCAGGGTATTCCGCAAAAAAATCAGTTTTAATAAACGTGTCGGGCAACAAAGAGGGGCAACAACAGTAGCAGCTACGTGTCCATGCAACTATGTGTGTGTGTGTGTGTGCGTGCATGCAACGCATTAATTATGAATTTAATTCACCCTGCCCTTTCGGTCGTTGGCAGCAGGGGCGGTGTGGCGGGGTGGGGCAAAGAAATGGCAATTTGACAACAATTTAGGGGCAGCCAGAGGGGAGGAAGGACACGCAGGCAAGTGGCAAAGTCAACAAATGTGCAACGGACACAATTTTCTCAATGCACAAACACGAGGCGAAGCCCCTTCAGTGCCGCAAGCCTCCCCCCCCCCCTTTCGACAATCTTCAGCTCCACCCATGTCTCCGCTGCCTTCGTTGGCAGTTTTTCGAAATTTTTCATTGGAAATATCGCGCTACGCAGTTGATTGCAGCATTTAATTAAAGCAACAGCAACGGCAAAGGCAGGAGCAGCAGTTTCAGATACAGATACAAAAACAATTGCAGCAGCCAACAAATTTTGCAACACAGCAAGAAAACGCAAAATTGAATTAGAAGAATTTTCTTTAAAAAGACGCGATATTTAATGAATTGTTTATCAATTATTATTTGTCTATTTAATTTGTACAATTTGAATTATGAGAATTGCAAAAGATACAAAAATTATAAATGTGAATTCGTTGCCTTATTTTAGATGAAGTAGTATCTTTAAAACTAATTTAAATTTCCCATTGTAAATAACAATATTATATTATTTATACGCAAATTTAATAAAATGCTACCTAGAAGTTTTATAAAAATCAGACAAATTATACATATTCATAAAGATTATTGTAAACAAATATTAAGTTCATTGACTTACTTTAAAATCCTTCCATGTAATTCAGTTAATTTCGCTAAGTGTAGCAGCAACAGTAGCACTGCTGTACAACCACAACAACAATAAGAAGAAACAAGAAAGGAAGGCTAGCTTCGGTACCCGAAGCTTAGAATACCCTTGCAGACCAGTTGCCTTTAAACTGTTCCATCGATTGTATGGCAGCTATAGGATATAGTGATCCGATCTTTGGTTTTTAAATTTCTTAAAAGGCTTTAATGTCTATGAAAACTGTTTTTCTCAAGAATGAATTAATTGTCTTGAAAAACACCAGAGTTATGCTCAATGACCCATTTTCTCCTATCGTTCCTATGGCAGCTATAGGATACAGTGGTCCGATTTTTATGAAACTTTCAGGATATGTCAAAATAGTCATTAGTAAGAGTTTCCTAAGAAATTAAAAAAATATCTTTAAAAATGGCGAGTTTATGGCACTTTTTCCCAATCGTTCCTATGGCAGCTATGTGATGTAGTGTTCCGATTCCGGCCGTTCCGACTTATATACTACCTGCAACAGATTGAAGGGTTGGTGCAAAGTTTCAGCCCGATAGCTTTTAAACTGAGAGACTAGTTTACATAGCAACCGACAGACGGACAGACAGACGGACAGACGGACAGACAGACGGACATGGCTAGATCGACTCGGCTGGTGATGCTGATCAAGAATATATATACTTTATAGGGTCGGAAATGTCTCCTTCACTGCGTTGCAAACTTCTGGTCAAAATTATAATACCCTCTGCAAGGGTATAAAAAAAAGCAGCAGCAGCAGCTACATCCTGGGGCAACAACAAAGCATAACAACATGTTGCCGAGATATTTATGCGCAACACTTGACAGATTTATTTATGCGAGGTTATGTTGATTGCCAAAGATCAGTGGAGCTTCAGAGGGGAGTCGGAGTGGTCGGGGCAGAAGGCGGGCGGGTTAAGGGGATATATATATGAATGCATACATACATATCCGTATGTGTACATAAGTAAGTGTGCGCTTCATGCTCAATCATTGCCAGGAGGCACATATTCTTTAAAGACGAATCCACCAGATGAGCAGAGATAAAGGAACATTTTTGAATTGGCTTTAATTTAATTACATTTTGAGTTGTATCCAGAGAAACGCCTGCAAAAATTAAATGTGTAGCTATACAAACTTAATATTAATACATCATCAGACTTAGTTAAAAACGATGTTTTTTTCTTATTTATTATAATTTTGGTTTTTTTCTAAAAAGCAAATTTGTATTAATGTGTATAAGCAAAACAAAATAATATCTAAGTTTTTGATTATTTAACTAAAATGTAGAAAAATGTAAATTAAAGAATTGGTCAGAAAAAAACGTTTGATTCGCATCCATCAATATATTGAATGGTCATGTAAAATTATATATGACAAAAAGGAACGAATTTCTAAAATTATTTAAAAAAGGTACAAAAATATAATACATATAATTTTTTTTATGATTAAACTCAATTTTGTCAGAACCCTTAAAAACTTCATAATAAGTTTTTACTCGCCCAGACTTCAAATACTAATAATTACAATTATATCTAAACAACCGAATCAAATGAGTACATTTAAGATTGATGATTTCAAAGATATTTGATGGGATATATTTCGTGTTCTACTACAACTAGTAACCGATTGTAAGAGGGATTTGCCTTGTTTTACCATATATCTATCACTCTATTGGGGGCATCTATGGGGCTAGTGCATCGCGGATGCCGCGACCATAAATCAATTTAGATTTTTTCTCTGATTCCTCTTCTATTTGGCAAGTTAAATTTTAATTAAAATAGAATCGAATCGAATGGAATGGAAGCAACCCCGAAGCCGAAGCCGAATTCGATGCGTGCATAGCGACAATTTCCCAAAGACTTTTCAGTTTCGAAAATAGACGAAAATGCTGCTCTAGTTTGAATACAACATAATTATATTGGAAGCTGGCCCATAAATCAAAGGCATGGTGTCGGCGCGCTCTGCCACTGCCACTGCAACTGCAACTCAAGAGAATGGAAATGGGAATAAGAAATGAACTGTACACTAAGAAAAAAACACCATTCCAAATGTATGAGGCCGAAATTACATATGGTATTCGGTTTGGTTTGTATTTTATGTAATATTTTTATCTCTTTCAGTGTTGAGAATTCTTTTTCGGTTGGAAAGGGGAATGTTTTGTGGGAGTAGCGGCGGGTGTAAGAACCTCTCCAACATTTGGCAGCATGTGGCAAGTACGCGGAGGAGAACGCATCGCTGCAACTTGTAGCCGCAGATGAAAATGAAGATGATTTATGCCGCAGCATGTCCCGCTGCCCGAACTGTATCTGTATCTGTGTATCTGTCGGTCTGTCGACAGCATGTGCCGCCTTTAGTTGAACGCATTCGAACCATGCACAATAAATGGAAACAATATATATATATCCGATTGGCCGGCAACATATTTATTACCAGCCAAAGGAGAAGCAATTAATGAAAAAGGATTCAACATAACAACATTTAACATTTAACAAATAAGAATTACATTTACACAACCAAAAACTATTTAAATTTTATAGATGAAACTGAGTTTTGTCGTCCATATAATGTTGGATACATTAGTCAGTTAGTTTTTTAGATGATCAGATATATATATATGGATAATCATAATAAACAAAGTAAATGTATGCTATTTAAAAATTCAGGATATAAAAACTATATTACATTTCAGCTGGAGAGCCATATAGTTTTTGTTTTTATCGCCACCATTCGCATTTGATGGCACACAAATCAAATGTTTCGGCACTTGCCGAATGGAGGAGGCGGCGTATTCATCAGATACAGATACCGCGACAATACCAGCCGATTGTCTCGGGCCTCGTTAAATGATCTTAGACTGGGGCCCCCGGAGAGGGAGAGAGACGTTCCGTTCCGTAAACAAATTGAGAGGTCAGCGAAGGTCAGCGGAGTCGTAAACCGAAATTTGTTATTTGTGAGCCGCAGCAGCGTTGACACAGAAATCGGGCAAGTGCCATAAATTATCGCATAATATTAACATAGAGCCGCGCAACGAGTGCCACATCTCGTGCACTTTATGTTCTCGTATTATATTACATAATGCCGAACCGGACAACTTGAATTACGAGGCCGAAATTCCTTCCACTCGGCCATAGGGAGTCGTCGTAATATTTCATATTTTATTGGGATGAAATATGGTTCCATCACGAGTGCCGGGCAAAATCTGTCAGAAACCAGAGACCACAACCATTCCCCGATGAGTTATACCCCTTGCGATGCCCATTTGGGGTCTCCCATATGCTTATGGCCACCAGAATTTATTCAGCGATAAGAAGACATGGCAACTCATTTGCATCTTCTGCCGATGACATCTCATAGAGGAAAAAAACTTACATAAGTTCGGTAAACTTTCAAAGTACAAAAAATACACTTCAAAGATATATTTGAAAGTTTTGTTAAGCCTTTAAATTTATAAAGATTGGCTGAGGGGTTGGTTGTAATTTTAATTATTATTGTTACCAATGTACAACAATTTATAACTCTTTTAATATATTTTTATAAAAATCCTTGATCGGGAAAATTAAATTAAATTAACTATTTAACCACAGCTTTAACGATTTTTTTCTTTTCTTTTAAATATATGATATTATTATTACTATTTATAACGCAGGTCAACAAAATGACTATTAAGGAATTATGATAATATGGACTATTCTAAGAACTACTGCAACTTTTTTGTAACCTTTTTGTGTTATTTACAAAAAAAAACCTTTCATCTGCTTACAATGAAATTTACTCTTGGATACATAAAATTTGAAACTTCATGATTTCTTCTAATTTCGAGAGATATTGCAATTAAAAGTTTTAATTGTTGTTTTCAGCAGTAATTGTCGAAAAGTGAAAAAATCTAATAAATTATGCATATAAAAATAAGGATGCATAGAAAGACTTTTATCACATTCAGATAACCAATTATTTGTATTTCAAAAGTACATCCTTTCCTACCGAATATTTTCCACCACCAAAATTATACAGAAAAGTCGCATTTATTCTGCCAACAATAAAAAGATGAACATTAAAAAAAAACATTCATCGTTCAGGTCATACAGAAAGCATACTTTAATCAATGAAAAGCAGATTAAAGTTATTGCCATGACCGATTTTCAAGGCTCAAAATTTTTCCGAACTATCAAAGGAGACTTAGCAAGCTTTTGTTTTGGACGACGGGGCGAGGATTACGGATTACAGCCGGTTGCCATGGCCATAAACATTTTTATTACTTTGCCCAGCCCATTCAAATCCAAACCGGAGAGCGGAATTGATCCGCTCGATTCTCACGTTGTAAAAAAAAAAAAATAATAGTAGAGAGCAGCAGAGGTTTGTTCTTTTCAAAAGCGAACTTACAGCTGTTGTTGGCCAGCGGAACCGAGATTGAGATTCCGGTGGCATGTGGTGTAAATTTCACAAAGCCGGAAATAAATCTTAGTTATTCCCAACGCCCCCCTCCACCACCCGAAATCCTTCGACAATGGAACTCAAAAACTATAAATTGCGTCATCATTTTGCGCGGCGAGCTGCGCGCAAACAAAGCGGAAAACGGCTGTGGAAAATTGTGAAAAACTTACGCTTTCCCCCTGGGTTGGGGGGTTCAGTGAACCCTCAACTAGAAGATCCGGCAATCTCAGGGGTGCAGGACAAGGAGCTTGTTATTATTGCCCGGCAACACCCATTCAAAAGGCACCCTTTCTCCTTTCTCCTTCGAAGGATCTCGCGGCTTTTATCATGCAAATGCAAAATGCTAATGCTAATGCCTTTCTTCGCCGATCTTCGTCTGGGAAAGCGCTTTATTAAATATCTATAAATCAGCGAGCGCAATGTGGATTGTTACGCAAATTTCGGACTTCTTTAGAATTTCTCCCGTTGACAAAAGGTAATTGTAAACTTGTTGCCTTTTGTTCTCAGAAATCGCAATCTATCAATAAAGTTGTCGGGTTGGTTCCCGTACAATAGGTGCATCGGTGGAAAAAGGGAAAAACAAATAAACATGGGTAAGGAGCTAAGGGGCGGATTTTCCAGGGGTTTCCACTCAACTTTTCCTCCGCCAACTTGTTCTGCGCGATTGTCTCGCTGTGCGGTTTCCAGTTTTCCCTTCTCACATTACAGATCCCCGAATTATTCTCCTACCCCGATTTTGTATTATATTTTTAAGGAGGATCCCCCATGCAGTTCTGCAGTTATTAATTACGCATCAAAAGATACCGATCTACGATTGGTTTATTGGAGGGTCCCCGGTTCCCCCGTCCCGATTTGATTTGTGGGTCTGCCTCCAAATGGCTTGTATCTTCGATCTTCCCCCGATTCGAATCCATTTGCATATTATGAAATTATGTAAATGGCCGCCAGAAAACAGAAAACAGTAGTCGCCCTCGCCGCCTAAATTATATGAGAATTAATTATGGCAATTAGATCTTATCCGGTGCGGTGGGTCAACCCCCCCCCCCCCCCCCTNCCCACTTGGCGGTGGATTATACAGATTTTAATTAAAAATTAGTTGGCCCTTTATTTTACGCTCATCAATTAGTAGCCGGCCAACGGCTAACGATCTCTATGGCGTCTGGCTCGGAGGAAAACTACAAAGAAACGGATTTGGGAAATGGAAAATCAATTTCAGTTGGTCATGGAAACCAAAGAAAACTATTATGTTTCATATTTTCTATTCAAATACTATGTATTAGGTTAATTAAAATTGGATTGAGAACTTTAAAAAAATAATAAGAAACGATTCTGTATAATGAAATAAATTGGTCTCTATTTCAGCTCTATTTGAAAATCAAACAACATTTTAATTTATAAAGAAAACATTAAATTTTATTTTATGCCATTTGACTTTAAAGCAAATGGGAATTTTGTATTTAATTAAAAAATTACATAGAATATTGATTTGTGCTAAAATAATTGTCAAAGCCACAACTTTACCTTGCTGTTACCTTATGGAATCTATTTTTTCTATTTTCCAACCCAATATCTATCGCCGATCAAAATGTTTCCTATTTTTTAATTAAACCATATCAACGAGTTTACCAAACCGAATTCTTCTCAGAGATTTTCCATGGCTTTTGTCATTTCGTATTTAAGCCGTGGAAATCCCAACTCAAAAGATTCGAGAGCTGAGATCATACTGCCAGTTGAGTTACAAATATTTCGGAATGATGCGGAAAACAAAAGGCCGGGCATGGGGCATGGGGAAAAACGCCAAGAATGAATCCCATTTCCCGTGGTCTGGGAAGTGCCCGGCCCAACTCTAGGTCTCTACGTCTTGACTTGGCTAAATGGGAACTTCGCACCGTGCCACTTACAGAAAATATGTGGTAATTATGCTGCCAGTTACAGACAAACAAACAGAAACCCCCCCAGAACCCAAGGGACGGACGGAGGATGGCCAAGGGGTTAGAGGATAGACGGCGGTCAGAATACAATGTTGTAAATTGTGCAGTTGTCGAGTGGATTCTATTAATTGTTCGGTTAAACGTGAATTTTCACCGGAACCGCCGGCAAGTTTTTCATACCCTGGCAAAGAAAGGGACCGCGACTTTGACTTGAAGCACCGAATACCCTCGAATTGAAGAGTCTTAATGGGTGTATCAATAGTTGATGGCCTGTAAACTATTGTTACTATATTTTAACAATGGATTCATAATTGTCCATAATAAAGTTGACACCAAAAAATAATTACTCCATTGGAAAACTAATTATAAGAAAGGAATAACTATAAAATAAATTCTAACTATGAATATTGTTTAATTTTTGATTAGGAATTCCGTTTAAGATTAGTATATTGGAAATGTTTTGGATTTAATTGAGATCATGAATCTTCACTTTAATCCATAAGACTTCAAAGTTAAATGATTGTTCAAAAAGATAGTGAGGGGTATCTTATGGCTGAAACCCCACTCTGTGGCTTCCAGCTTGTTTTTGATCTTTATTGTGGCGTTTTGTTATGAAATGAGTGAGAGGCAGCAGAGCGAACCGAGAACCACACCGGGAAGAACTAAGCTGCTCGAACCGCATACCAAGATACCAAGATACGATCCCCTTTCCCGCTCCGGTTCCTCAAGACCAACTCCAATACCATTCCAACACACACAGAGAAAAGTTCAATTGAAATTAAGCGAATTATTTAGTAATAAGCCATCAAAGAAGCTTACATCCTGTTTTTATATTTTGTATACAATTTGGGAAATTATGTTATATTTATATAAGCTTTAATTAATATTGAATTTGCTTGAAATGCCTTCGGAAATGCCAAAACAAATATTGGGGTATTGCCTGTAATAAATATGATCTAAATCTAAATCCAATATCATTTAATTTTGCAAGGAAAGTAAAGTATATTATATAAAATTTATCAATGCATTAAAATATATTTAATATATAAATTTGATTGGTAGCCTCGCATTTATTTTCCATATTTTATTTTAATAAATACTAAATACTATACTTCATTTTACCTCTCTAATTCTGGGAAAAAGGGGTTTCATTTGAAAAAGAACAAAATATTCTGGTAATCAGACCCAAGAAAAGAATATTTCCCTGTGAACTCGATAACTTTAAGTGCCAGTTTTTTCTCGGTGTAAGCTCTCAGCTGTTGTCGCTGTCGGTGTCAGTCGGTCGCCTGTTCGCTCCGCTGGCTGGTTACTATATAGTCTGTCGATCGGCGTTGTTGTTGTTGTTGTTTTGTTGCGGGTTTCCGGTATTATGCCCATTTACAAAGGCAGCGAGAAAGGCAGCAACAACTCGAGAAGTTCTAAGGTTACAAAAAACCGACAGCAGCAGCAGCAACAGCAGCAGCAAGAAAGCAAACAATAATGACAGCGACAGCAAAACGCTGATGGGACAATGACAATGCACTCTGGGCACAAAACCGGGGGGAAAAAGGGTGAAAATCGAAAATGGAAATGGGTTTACTTTAACTTGTTTGTCCAGGATCAGATCAGATCAGATAACTCTTTTTTTCCCTACGCTCATTCGCAAAATATCAGCTGTATCTCAAGTGGTTTGCAAGTTATGCCATTTTTGGGATATTTAAGTCTTCGGTTTCACAAAGTATTTTAATACGAATATATCGAAAATAGTTCATGGATCGAAATGGAGTTTTAAAATTTAAATAACTTTCAATGATTATAAATTATTTTCTGTAATAATTTTCTAATATTTATTCTTCAATTCTTTAACTACAATAGTTAACATATTTCTAAAAAATAATCAAGTGTTGTTCTTGAATATTTATTGAATTATAGTTCTTGATTATTCGAAACGGAAATATTTTAAACAAATTTTCAATGTAAAATTGATTTCCATTTCTGACAAGTACTGGGTTATCCCTATGATTTAGATAAATATTTGTATTTTTTACTAGTTTACATACTATCAAATGTTTCTATGAAGCTATAATAGCACTTGGAGTCAAATAGTTATATTTGTATCTTCTGTATTACTTATTTAAATGTACTTCCCCTGAGGTGATCTTCGGGCTGTATTCTTGCTCCTGATTGGGCCCACTGTGCGGCAAGATGACAAAATAAGAGAAAAGCAAAATAAATAAGCAACCACAGTGACAGAAACACTGACGATACCCGACAACGTCAGCTGAGTGAGGAGACAGGCGACCGGACGACCAGCAGCTTTAATTGTGCCAAAACATTCTAAGTACCCGTAGGTAGTAGTAAGCACTTCTTTGAGATACACCCGTCCGACCGCCAGCAACAGCTGATTTCCATGGGCGGGGTAGGGAATGGAGAGTGGGGGGGCTCCTGCCAATGTCATCATCAGAACTGAAACCAAAACGAGAACCAAAAGCGGTAGCCAGCCACTGACGTTGGCGAACTCTATATGCTGGCTCTTGGGTTACCGGGCTTCAGCAATGGGTCTGCGAAAATAGCTATTTTCAAGCCAAAATTATATACATTTTTTTCATATATTTTTTATTTTCTATGCAAATATCATTTCAGAACCATTTTGTTTTGAAATAAACTAACGCATAAAATAATAAATAGGAATTTGCAATATAACAACTAAACAGTTTCTTAATTCTTTGACAAAGAAATCAATGTTTTAAATATAAATACTTTTTTAATTATAATTACAACTATTTTTTGGAATGTAGAATGTAGAAATTTTTGAATATTAAAAAAATTATATTTGCAGACCTATAACTAAAACTTGTGAATACAGAACTATAGAATTTCTTGTCTTTATATTCTAAAGTAAAACAGTTACATGCGATCTTCTCCTAGTTTTCGTTATTTTAATGTGTTTAATTTCTATATATATATTTCTTCATAAGTCCAAACTGGACAACACTGTTTTTGGGCTACCTTCAGGTAAGGGAGTACGCTTAAAAATGAAACCAACCATCGTGGCAGGGGCAGGTGCAGGGGCACGGGTAGTGGCAGGGGCAGGAGGAGATGCCGCTGTCTTCTTTGTCGCTGCTGGTACTTAAGTTTATGATATGAAGTGCCACAGACCTTGTCCCTAGGTCTCTTTCTTGTCCCCGGACCCGGACCCGGGCCCGGCCATCGCATTGTTGTGCAACAAAAGCGTTGAGAACTTGTTAAAAAATGAGTGGAATTTCGCGCTGCATTGCACTTGGGGGTACCACCGCGAAAAAAGGGTCTTGGGGTGTGAGGGATTCATGCGGGCCAGGATGCCAGCTGAGCCGATGCACTGGATGGGATGCACTGAGAGGAAATAATAGGACTATAGTGCGTACCAGAATGTTCCCTAATTTGATTATTTCAACACGGATTTGTAGTAAACATTATATGAGTAAAGTGCTGAATATAAAAAGTGGTTTCTATTATAAATGTTTTTTAATTGTATAAATTATATTAATAAAAATATGTTCTATTTGATTTATGCAGATTAAATATACATTTTTTATTTTTTAGAATGCAAATTTTGTGATCCCTTTTCCAGTGTGATTTTCGACTGGATGCCGTTCTCCCTCGACCCCTTCAGCAATCCCCATATAGAACAGCCTTTGTCTTTGTTATTGCAGCGGCTTAAGAACCCAAAGGGTTGCACCCTATCCCGATGCTCCGACCACAACCACGACTACGACCCATATAATAAGCTTGATAAAATCAACGCGCTTGTTGAGGAACGACACAAAAAACGCTAAAAGAACGACATCAAAAAAACAACAAGCTAGAAACAATTACGGAGAGCATCAGATACTCATTAATCTCTGGGGGATATACAAGATGTCGGGAATTTTTGAAGCACTAAATTAATAATATGATGCAATTTAAGAAATATAATTTTATACTAATAAAGGTATTATTAAATAATTTAGCATTTATATAGCCTTTAATACCTTTAATACTTAGCAGTTGCTAAACAAAAAATTTGTTTAATAATAGGGAAGTAAATCACATGCTACCCAAATTACAGGGTACAAAAAAAAGGAGTCAGTGCCTCGAAATCCGCTCTGCAAGGATGCGAGCAAATCAGGATTCAGCTGCCTGTCGAGCAATGAAAAACAATTTGGAATTTAATCTTCTTTATTGGAGCTCGGCGCACCGCAATAGCAATCGCAAATCGCAAATCGCAATCGACATTGAAGGTTTTGTTGCCGATTTTGTTTACTTGTTGTTTCGGTTTTATTTTCGGTGGATCAGCCTGGATTATGTGCAGTCAACTTGAAGTTGAAGTGCATGGAACTTGCAGCGGGATTAGTGTCACTGGGAAGACGGGTGGAGAGCGCTAATAAGATGGCAGTTTCCAACTCCTCACCGAACTTGGGGTAGGCAAAAGTTTGCAGGATTTGCGCAATTTCCTATAATTGAACCCGGGCGAAGGCGGATAAGGAGGAGTCCTTGATGTTGTCAAAGCAATCTGCGACGGCTTTCTCTTGTGGCAACTGCATCAATGTTTTTGCCCCACTAGGGATTCTCAAGCGGATTCGAGGCTCTTGCGGAAACTTGAAAAGTTCCTGCCTTAATTGGATAGACGTGAAGTTTGTCAGGAAAATAGTGTTGATGTTAAATTGTTTACAAAAGAAATTAATAAAGTTTTTTAGTATACCTTATTTTAGATTAATTAATGATAAAGTAATACATTCGATTCTGAGTAGTCTCTTGATTATTTTAGAACTATTAGTTTTTATTTGTTGATTTATTGATGAGTTTCATAAAGCATCCAGATTTATAAAAATATTTGAGAATGCATAAAATATTATTTTATTTTAATTCTATCTATTTAACCAAGAATGGTATCTATCTGGATAAATAAATTCATGGTTTCCATATAACTTAAAATCTTTCCAAAAATATCTATTTACAACGATTCCAGAAACTAAATAAATCAGATTTATTACATTTTGGTTTAGATTTCGAAATCTCACCCTTTCGATATGACTCGGACATGGTCAACGGATGCGGTGGCCAAATGCCAGATGTCTTGGGGCTGAAGCATTATCCAAAAAGTGGAGAAAAGTACCTGAAGACGCGGGGAGAATGCATCCACCTTCTCCGGTGCGCCCAACCAACCATCCATCTAGTACGCTGGAAAACACTCCTTTTGTTTCTCTTTGCGTGTTTTTTTTTTGTTGTTGTTGGTATGTTAATTTTGAAGAATGCCAGCGGTAGGGGTGTGTATCTGTATCTTTTTCTTATGTGTGTTACCAACTCGAGAAGAGGCAACACAACAAGACAAAGAGTGGCAAAGAAGAGAGGCAACGCACGCATAATATATTGTATTTTAGCCATGCCCGTGACCATGTCCAGGGTCGTATCTTGTATCTGTATCTTGGTGGATGCCTCCCTCACACCCCCCGTTTGTCACTCTTCGGTTTTTGTGTTTCTGTGTTGCCGTTGCAAGCAGCTTCAGTCGTTCGTATATCCGTTCGCAGTCGTTAGCTTCTGGTATTTTATGCTGTCCACCGGCTCTTCCTTTGCCGCTTCTTCGCACCCCTGACCCTGCCCCGTCGCCCCGTCGCCCCCTCCTGCTGTACTTCATACACCTGCCCCTTCTCCCGGCCCTGCCCCTGCACCCGGCCCTTCCCCTCACCCTTCGAATCGTTTCGGCCTGTCGCTTGGACGGCTTCTGTTGTTAAGTTGGCATTAATGTGTAGTCGTTTGTAGTTAATTCGTTGCTGTCTCTTCTGCGCTCCCCGATCCACTGACCCCGCAACCTCCTCCAGAACCCTTGTCCCTCTCCCCTCTTCCCCTCCTCCCTTCCTTGGTTATCTGCACTGAATGACTTTAAATGTATCTGTCCGCTGCAAAGTACCGAAAAAATATATTACACTTTACTTAAACCCAAAAAAAAAGCAAATGAGGAACGAAAGAAAATACGACAAAAAACGCACCCAGATACACACAAACAAACACTCTCAGCCGAATGATAGAACAAATTGAATGCGATGGGGATTTTTTGATGGTTTTACCAAACAATTTTACACTCTTTGATGGATTCTTAAATAATATTTGATATTTTTAAATTTGAACTATATATTGTAAGGATTATTCAATGAAATAAGTTCAATTTAAATGATTTAAATGCACCAACATTTTTTTCCCCTTCTGTCAGTTTTGACTCAATTTTTTAAGTAATTTTCTTAGTTAAAAAATGTAAATTTATAGTTTCCTTTTACATATATTTTATGTATAAGATCTAAATTCAATAAGAGCATTTTAATATAGTTTAACTTAAAATTTTGAAATAAGTGTTAGTGTAAAGAACATTATATATTTGTGATTTATTTGTAAGATACAATTTCAAAATATATTTTTATGTATCTCAAAGTATATCTGATATTTTGCATTTATTTATTTCCCTGACACTTTCTTGACTGTTTTTCAAATACCCCCCAAAATAAAAGAGTATACCTCCGACAAAAAACGATTTGCGACTCAAAGTGAAATTAAATGAAAACAGAAAAAAGCATTTCCTTGACTAGAGTGATTTGGTTTGGCTCACTGCCTTGTCCACCAGCTGAGACTCATTATATATCCCATACATACGTACGAACATATAGCCAGGGCGAACTATCATTTCCTCTACCCAATCGTCCAAGTCCTCTCCTCGTTCAGTTGACTAAGTGTACACAAATTAGAGCAGGTTTATCTGATAAGAGTCGGAAATTCTCGCCCCTCTAAGCCAAGCACAGTGCCTGCAATCTATTGACGGACATTTAGCATTGTTTTTTTTTTGTGCACCCCCCTTCGGTCGGGGGTAGATTTTTTCGCGTCTTTCCTCCGCATTCGTGTTTTTCGGTGGTTTTTCCTTTTGCTCTCCAGCAACAATTTAGCTGAGCTCGGATTGCGTTAATTTGGTAAATGTTTTGACGTTCTTGCAATTAAAAAGGCACAGGGTGACTGGCGGACAAGCGGACAGAGCGGACAGGCGGACGGACAAAGGCCCTTCCGTTTGGCTTACTTTGTTGAACCCGTGACACCGGGCGTCTGTTTTACTAATTAAAAGCAATGTTCCAGAAATGTGTTTACCTGCTGCTAATGAGTATCCACAATGAATTGCTGTCGTAGATAGTCAGTTCCTCCAACTTTATCCGTCAGCCCCCGTCCCCTCCCTCTCCTTCAGCCCTCGTTTTCTATAATGTTTCGCGCCGTTGCCGCATTGCGGATTCCT
>JAJJHY010008789.1:3226324-3257527 GCA_021224005.1 Drosophila setifemur | reverse complement strand
TATATATGTGCGGTCAAGGAGCGGAACAGCGACAGGACACGTTTCTCGCTGCTCTTTGCTTAAGCGGAAAGATAAGGGCCAACACTAGGAGAACGGGTTTCCACCTAAAAATAGCAGCCACATTATGTAACTTGGTTTGTAAATGCAGGCAGATCACCGGATCACCGTTCCAGGTGGGTTTTCTCAACCGTGTTTATTGGGCTGTTTATTTAATAATTTTTATAGTTTGTGGTTGGTATTTTCATGTTCTACCAGAATTTTAATCACATTATGTAAGAGTGAAATAATTAAATTATTAATACTTTTGTAAAAGTAAATTTATTGTGGATAACTGGAATTTTATTTGAAGTCGAAAAATATGATTATTATGTGTAATAAAAATGTCTAAATTTAAATTGCATTTGTTAATGCAAATGCTTACCATAAATTGTTTTTAATTCGATTGCATATTCCCTTTGGCTAATAAAATACAAACATTTTCATCTAAAACTAAAAGTTTGTATCTTTTACCGATTTAAATGTGTAAACACTTCCATGCAGTTGCAATCTGCACAAGAAAATCTGAGAGGAGACCATAATTCTAATATCTTATTGGGCTGCTAGAGATTATCTGTTACCAATCCAATTGTCCGACCGGATTGCTGGACAGTAAAAAATTTACCCACAGCTGTTTGAGTGCCAAAGTTGCCTCACAGACCAACAAAAAAAAAGTGCATAAATATAAAAATAAATATAAAAACTAAGGGCAGAGACTGAAGGAACTCGGTTTGGCATCTTCATATATTGGTTTTGCTCCTTGAGGTGGATATAGTGTTTTTTTTTCGTTTCTCGTTTTGTTTTCTTGGCTCAGTGCGTTTGAGTTGCTGCTGGCGCTGCAGTTTCGGGTGCCAGTTGTGGCATCTGAAAGATACAAAATATGTTCGGCAATTTACCTTTTTCAAGTTTATTGTATCTCGCGTGTGTGTGTGTGTGTGTGTGCGAGAGTGTGTGTGTGTGCAGTGGCCAGTGCCTCAGAAATCAATGTGTGTAACGAAAGGCAACCGAAAATAAATGTTCTGTGAAGGAATTTCGACGGTTTTTGCTGCCGTGTCTCAGCCATTGCCATTTCCATTTCCCTTAGCAATGCCAAACCATTTACTCCGGCCTCCGGCCTCCGGTCTTCCCAGGTCTCCCCAACTCTCGAACTTATTTGTTTGCCAGCCTGTGTTTATACCTTTCGACTTATTTAATGCCTTCACTTCAAATGGGAAACAGAACCTAACCGAACCGAGAACCGAGAACGGAGAACGGAGAACCGAACCGTGGGCCGAGGGCAACGGGGAGCAGACAATGGAAGTTCTTTTCTTTTCTTTTGTTTTGTTTATTGATTTAAGTTTATTGACTGCACTTCAAAAAAAATCAAATGCTTCGATTCGGCTTGGAGTTCAGTTCAATGGGATAATCTAAATTGCTTTCAAAGTTTGGTAAACTTAATCAAATTGTTCCTTTAATCAAATGTATAAAAACAATATTTAAGATGCACAGAATTCGAAAATCTGTTAATTTGTAGCCCTTAGATACATGTACAATACATGGAAAATATCTAAAAATATATTCTAAATGAGTATAAAATCTTTAGATAGAGTAAGCTTCATAAATCTATCAATATACAATGCCAAATTGTTTTCTGTTAGAAATGCCTGAAGAGACTGAAAACTAATTTTTAATTCAATTTTAACCAATTTTTAGGAGCTTCTAAATTTGTATATTAAACAATTCCCTTCTCTACGAAATTCAGATTCCTGTTATTAATATTAGCCTTGTTAAAACCAACATAAAGCCACCTAACACGATGTCGGATAAGGCAAAACATTTGTTTTTTGGGTGAGAGATTCCACGAAATGTTGCGAGTAGCCCATGGAAATGTCATTCTTTGAAGCCGGCCGCTGGTGTGGGAAAATATTTCTCACAGTGTACGCCTGAACGGACATCTACAGGAAATAGGTGTAAGTTTTCCTCTTCTTGTTTTCGTTGTTTTCTCGGTGTAGTGTTGTTTTTTCTGTTTATTTTTTTTTTTTTGCGAACATTTCGTTATAATGCGTTTGTTTTGTCTGCCTGGGGGACGAGGGAGTGGTCAGAGAGGGGGTGAGAGAAGAGGGGTGAGGAAAGTGGACGGGGGTCAGTCAGTCAGTCAGTCGAGGAACCACAGTGGCTGTTGCAATTCATGCAACACAACCCAAAAGCCCAGAACAAACTCCGAATGCGAATGTGGAAAATGGTAATGGAATCATATGTTATGAGGGGCGCCGTGGTGCGCCAGCCAAAGGGGGCGTGGCCGGCGAACAACGAGCCGGGAACATGGGAAATTCTGTGAAAGCAAGAGCAGCAGCAGAACAGCAACAGCAACCAACAACAATAGCCCCAACAAAATGCCGAATACATAAAAGTATAAACAATTGACAGATTCATAAATATGCAATTTACTTCACTTTTTATTTCGCTTGCTGCATTTCCTGTTTTCGGTTGAAGTTGAAGTTTCTGTTCGGTTCGGTTTGGTTTCTGTTTCTGTTTCGGTTTCGATGTTGCCCCGTGCTCTGTATGTTTGGTGTTTTGTGTTTTGGTGGGCACTAAAATTACCCAACGGCAACCAAATGGCAACACATGCCCATAAATTAGCATTTAGAAAAAAACAGAAACAGAAAAAAAACAAGCAAGAGGAAAACCGAAATAAAAATGGAAACGACCGACCGACCGACAGCAGCAACAACTAAGTGAATGCAAAGAGAAATGTAATTCATGCCCCGGCAACAACATCACCAACAACAGCAACATCACCAGCAACCAGCAACCAGAGCAACCAAATGGACCGAAAGGAAGAGGAACAATCAGGAAACTTCGGTCACAGTGGGGCCAACCTAAGTACTCTAAATCGGAATTGAAATAATTATTCTAAAAAATTATTTTATATACAAATAATACCAGAAACAACATACAAAACATGCATTAAAAAATTTTAGAGCTATTGAATAGTTGTATTAATTAAAAGTTAGATAGTATAAAGTGTAATATATATCGTTTTGTAATGTATTATTTCTATATATTCATAAAGTTTTATATTTTTAATGCATCTAATTTACAGTACAAATTTATTTTAAATATTTTATTTATTTTTTTTTTTTGCCAATTTCCATAGTATCTTATATTTACACATTTACTTTATTATTTTTTATAGAGATACAATTTCTATCACAAAACTATCCCACTGTAACCCGCACATCCGCCGTCACACAGAGAGAAAAGCTTATGTAGATTTAAGCTTAATTCGATTTGGTTTGCCTGCCTTTTTGTTTTGCGCTTTGAAGTAAAAAACCAAAAATAAATTGGACTTATGCAGCAGCCACAGCAGCAACAACATCCAACAAAAACACTGAAAACAGCAGCGACCGGGGCCAGTTGGCCAATTTGTGGCAAGTTTACGTTGCCGGTGCGGCGGCTCCGTTTCGGCCAAAAAGAGAGATAAGTCGGGTCAACACAAACAACAACAGCAACAGCAGCAACAACAACAACAAGGGCCAAAACTGCTCTGCGGTTTAACATGGCCAATTTGACTACGATTTCGGGTTTCGTTCAGTCGGATTGGGATTGGGATTGGGATTGGAATTGAGATAGTGGAGTCTTCCGAGGGACAAAGGACGTCGGCGACGGTGGCGGGGATGGGGGCGGGGACGGGTCTTCCATTCAAACCTCCGCCTCTGTCCGGATAATACTCGGGTATAATTTAGCTTACTAAATGGCCTTCTAAGTGCGATAAAAGGACTTTTTATTAAAATTTCAAATGGCCAGAGAAGGAGGAGGCAAGGAAGCCCGGAAAGCGGGCGGCATCGTGGGTTTGGCAATTGACTTTTATTAAGAGCCCCATTCCCTGGCCAGACCAGAGGACACTCGTACCATACCATTTCCATACGTCCCACTCCGTCGCATTGCCGGGCTATTTATTATGTCAAAGTTGGAAGCGGTTTTTAGTTTACAACGATTGCCTGTGTATGCTGTCCGATTTTCGTATTAAATGGGATTAGGATGGTCTCTATATCCTCTGGCATCCAAGACAAAGGTGGAATACATTACTTAACTGCTTTATTCGGATAGTTTTGAAAGAAGGGAAAATTACAAGGAATCAATAATGCTTTAGTTTCTACTGCTAACTTTTTATTATGTGTTCTAGAAAGTCCTGAGATGTTATAGATCTTTCTTTTGTAGGGATCAGAAACTGGATTTTAAAATGTGTTCAAACTTCTTACTTGAAATATTTCCAAATATTTGCCATTTTAAATTAATAATGGTTTATCTTAGTATATGAAAATGCTACATAGATACAATTTTGTAATACCCAATAAACTAGTTCTCAATTTTATATTTGTATTCATCGAATTTTATTTGTAATTATGAAATAAAATGTAGAGTAATACATACATTTAATTGATTTTTGTTTCATTAGCTTTATGCAAATAATTTACTGCCCATTTTCTCTCAGTGATGGTCTCGTCCAATTGGTATTCCATCAGGGCGTGCCATCATGCATTGTCATTACTCGGCGGTGCCTTCACCTCGTCTGCGCCAAATCCCAGCAAAATAACCAAATTTAATAATAGCGTGAAAAAGCGTTCACCTCTTTCATATGCAATCAGAGAGAGCCGCAGAGCTGCAAAAAGTAAACTAAATTCTGAATAATGATGGCCACGCGGAAACTGAACTGAACTGGAACTCGAACCCCAGCCTCAGCCTCAGCCCCAGTCCAAACCCCAACCCGAGCTCCAACGCAAACCCAAAACCCCGATCCAAACTCTAGTTCTCTACGCTTTCTGATTACGACGCGTAATGGTGGGAGTGGGAATCTGATTCGGATTCGGATTCGGAATGGATATGGAAATGGGTTTTGCGGAGGTGGGAAAGGAAGTGGGTGAAATTTCGCCAGCGCTGAATGCAAATCATAATTTCTGGGCTTTACGTTTTTGATGGGTTTTTAATAAATGTGCAAAAAGTTGAGAAAATTACCAATCCGGTTTTAGAAATTAAATTTGCGTAATATATATTTGTAATATATTTAAAATGTTGTATTAAATTAATACCTTTAAAGTATTCAATAATTGTTTTTGTAACATTCTTTTGATATTCTTTATAGGCAAACATATATAAATATATTTTGTTAAGATTAATACAAGCATTTACAATTTTACTCTTTAACCATTTTTAAAAATTACATATTATCATATTATATATTATCTTTTTTTGTGAGTTAAAGTTATTTCTTTGAAGGAATTTGTGAACTCCACCATATGATATTAAGAAATAACACTAAAAGGAAAATGCTTTGAATATATTACACTTTGTACATCTGCCACAATTGTTCGTTAAATTAAATTTATGATAGCAATTGAATGGAAAGCAAACTAATTGACTACGAAATCTAATAAATTAATGTGAATGGAAATGAAAATGATAATGTGGGGCTTATCATCGTATGATGAGTTTTTAATCAATGAGTCAGCTAGCACAAAAAAATGGCCAAGCACTGGGAAATTATAGAAATTTGTCAGCTAATCCCAATGCGGGATTGACTTCTGACTCAAGGACCACCCGACCCCGAATCCTTGACTCCTTTGGAACGGAACGGAAGCTGGCTAATAAGAAGATTCCCAGGCCCCTCCGCTCGATGAATCATGCGCAGCTTTGACATTTATGGCTTCAATTTATTTGATAAATTTCACACGCACGTTATCAATTGGCCCGGCAGTGGCTCCCCTCGGTGGTGGGCAATAAATTTTGACGGATTAGTTCGCTTATGAGTGGCATCGCCGAAAGGACTCAAAGGACGCGGCAATCCAAACAGAGCAGACCACACCAGACCAGAAACTATCCGGGATGGGATAAACTGTAATAATGGCCATTATTATTTATTTTTATTTTCCCCGTGGCTCCGCGGGGGTGTGTTTTCTCTCCTCCTCGTATCAATTTTCATAAAATATCGATGCCTGGTTATTGATAACCGTGGCCAAAGTCGTTTTATTTCCCGGTGCCCGTTTCGTTGCGGACCGGATCCGAATCCGGATCCGGCGTGAAAATGAAACCGAAAAAACCCCCCCGGATTGATAAATTTCCACATTTCCAGCCTGCTCAAGCCGTGCATTTGTCAAATTCCGGGAAAACTCATTGGCGTCTGATTCCCCAGATGTTGATATCCAGGGAAGTCATGTAAATAAGATCTATGATTTAAGCGCAAATGGGATGGCTTCAAATATTGCAGGGTGCATGCAATCTTAAGATAAAGTAATAATTCATAATCATCAGAGTTGAACCAAAGTCTAAAAATTTTGGTAATTTAGGAATTTGAATTGAACAAAAATATATAATACAAAGAATTTCCCCAATGTGGTCTTTCGATTAAATTATTTTTGTAAAAAGCCATCTTTATATGCATGTGATAAATAATTATATAGTAAATTATGAATTGCTGATAAATTTTCTATAAATATAAATGGGAAGTCAAATAATTTGGTAAATGAATTTTAATTGAAAAAATATATAATACAAAAGAATTTCCTCAATGAGGTTTTTCTATTATTTTATTTTGTTAAAAGTGTTCTTTATGAACGTGAGAAATAATTATATAGGTAAGTTGCTGATACATTTTCAATAAATGTAAATGGGAATTATTCTGCAAAATATATTTTTACTTATTTTAATAGTTTTTCTTGATTCAAAAATATTTGTATATAATATTTTCGGTTTCCTAAAATATTTAATAATATTTTCAGAGTTATATAACTTATTCAACCCCTTCGTAGAGATTTTCTTGTCGAGTGTAAGCTCCATTTAACCAAATCACGATAATTGCTCCATTCGAGACAATTTGCCGAAGCGCATTGATTAATTAATAAGGTACTGAAGCTATTCCGTAGCTTGGAATAGAATCTGTCCGACTGATTGGGAACGGTTTTTGGGTGTGCTCCGGGTGCTCCAGGTTTTGTGGCTGACTTTTTCGGCTACCTACATAATTTAAAGCTAATTAATTTTCCTGGAGCGCAGCTCATTCGAAATACATCAATCAAGCCCCCGAGTCGAGCTAATTGCATTTACCTGATGACGGTTTTCATTTCGGCCACGCCCCCCCAACCCCCCCGCCCCCGCCATCGTCAATTGGTGACAAATTATTCACGCTGTCATGTGGAACACTTTTCCACAGTGTGTGCCTTGCATTGGTTTTTGGATTTGGTTTTGGTTTCGGTTTTGGCTTGGCTTTGATTTCGGGGAGGTGGGGGAAGGGGGGTGGCTGTTTATTCCATTCAAAATAAATAAATAGAGGTGAAAGAAAACGCTGATTAGGTATAATAATTAGTGGTTTGTTGGTCTCATATTTCCCATTGAATTCAATGGTATCAATTACCGAAATCATTCATAAAATTATGTTTATTGTTTTGGTTTTGCAGTTGTATTAAATTACTTAACTGGGAATTGGAAAATTGTTTACTGGGGATGGAAAAATTGATTCATTACTGCTCCTGATTTTTTTAAATTTTTTATTAAAGATATGTATATATTATGTGTGATTATTTATGATATTTCTTTTAGCTTTAAACTCATTAAATACATTTTATACCCTTTCAAAAAAAACAGTACAAAAAGGCTTAAGTTTATTATTTAAAACGCATTATATACACTTATTGATTAATAATTCCCTTAGCAATAAACGACAAATATATAAACCCATTATCTGATTGGCTGGGTCTATATTTATTTCCATGAAATTATCTAATATACTTTATCTGTTACTCGTTGTAATTTGTATGCAGGTCAAACTGAAGTTGTTTACACCTAATGCAGCCATCGACGATATCCAATTATGAATTTCAATGTGTTGACTTTGTTGACCCATAAAAGAAAACCCGGTGGAGTGGAAACCAGAGCCAGATCGAGATGGACTGCAGGAGATAGACCGGTGCCCGTGCCCATGCCCGTGCCTGTGTCTGCTACGTGGATATGGAAAGAATGGGGATACGCTGCTATCGCCAAAATCTGATGCCTAATCCTCGAAATTAATTACCTTCGCTGCACCTTTGCCCCGTCGACGATGTCGTTCGGGGTTTTCCAACGAAATTAAGTGAAAAGAAAAGAAAATTCTGTGTAGCCCAAGGCGATCCTGGTGCCCAGATACCCAGAGTCTCTGGCCAGATACCCAGACTTATGCCCGTGCACGTTCCACGACGAGAGCATCAAGATATTTCACTGTTCAGCAAGCGGAGGCGGAGGCGGATACGGTGGCCACTTGACGCTTCCTACTGGTACTTACTGTACTTGCACTGGGAAAAATGTTATTTTTAAAAACACTTTTTTTATTGTGCAAGTTATACGAATTGTTAGATTGCAAAGAATAGTGAAATTATTTGTGTTTCTTTAAATTTTAAATATTATATTTTAATTTGTATTACTTTTACGTAAATTCTATTTATTATATTCTATACAAAATTCAATAAATTGAAAATACAAAATACTTATTAACATTCTAATGGGTTTATTTATTTTATAAATTTTATTTCACAATTTATCTAATATATTTTTTTTATTACCATTTTGGTAACAATTTTTCTTTTCTAATTCCACATTAAAATCTCACCTGAGAACTAAAATTTTCTCCTGGTGTGGCTTCGCCTGTGGCTTGAGTGTGTTATGGATGACATAGCCATCGTCAACATGATCGTCATGTAAATTTTTGAAATATAATTGGCCCAATATTTTAGCCTGTCTGTGCCTAGTGCCTAGTGCCCGGTCCCAGTCCCCATTCCCCATTCCCAGTTCCCAGTCCCGGGTTTCAGGCCCAGACACGTAGTAAGCCTCGGTTTTGGGAGTGAGTTTGGAGTTTCGAGTAGCGGGGCCCCTTGGCAAGTTGGTAACTTGGCCCCAAAAACTCCACTCGTACTCGCACTTATGCTGCAGGCCATGATTTTTATCAGTTTACCTTACGCTATGTGCTGTGTGTGTTTGGCCAACGCACCCAATTTTCCTCGGAATATGGGTGTAGCCCGTTGCCTGGTTGCCTAATGTGGAAACCTCTGCCCTCCCTCCGAATCATGCAGCCATCTATCTATCCATCCTCTCTGGCCAACCCAACCCACAGAAACCCGACTGGCAAACTAACAAACAGCAAACAGAAAAAACGACACAATCCGTGCATTAGCCAAACTGAAACTCAAACTCAAACTCAAACTCAAACTGAAAACGTACTTAAAACCAACTCGGTGCCATTTGTTTGCTGAACTTTTGATATTTTCCAGCTCGGCCAGCATCGAGAGTTGTCAGCCGCGAACCTTGGCATTTGCTGGGTTTCTGGGCAATATCTGAGATATAAGTATATATATATGAGATATCTGAGAGCAGGTGCTGTGCCGCAGGAGTGGGTGCTCGAGTGGAGATTGAGGCATGGGAATCATTTATCTATCATCTGGGCCAATGAGAACTTATTAATTGGTAATCAAGTTTGAGTTTATGAAAATTGAAAAGATAAAATTAAATGACATAGATATATATTTTTCAAAAGTTCGCGTAATTATAATAATATAATCCATATATGATTATAAAGCAATAAAGTAAAGCAAGCCACGACAACTGAATTACAGAATCAAAAACAAATTCCAACGCAAATAGGAAAACAGTAGCTAACAAAATATATATTTTAATTTTTGTTTCGAAATATGTCCAAGCCATCGGGAAGTTCCAACCATAAGCTACCTCACCTTGTCCCCTCGATGTCCTCAATATCCGGCAGCGGATCTCCGGTTTCCAGTTTGACGGCGATGCTCCACGTTACCCAGGTTCAAACCTCCGAGGACAACGATGCGTTCTACTACCACGGTGATGAGAATGGGAAAACCGATTTGGATCAGAAAGACGAACCAGGACCTGATCTGGAGGAGAAGGTGCCAAAAGAATCGCCATATGTGGCCCTGATCAGTAATCTGCCCATGGAGTGCAGCGAAAGGGAGCTTCTTTCCGTGTTTGAGAACTTTTCAACTCGCTCCTTGATTTTGCCCAAGAAGGGAAAGCGTCCCAAGAGATTCGCCTATTTGGAGATGAATTCCCGAGAGGAACTGATTCGATTGCTAACTCTAGGAAAGCTCAAGTGTCGCGGTCGTTGGCTTTCCATTAATCTATGTGAGGATCTGGAGGGATACCTAAAGGAAAATAAATTCAAGGGAAGAGGAGGAGTAGGATTAGGAGGCGGAGGAGGAGATGCTTTCTGGTCACCTGAGAACTCCAACAGCGAGGCAGACGATTTCTCCACACATTATTCCGCTAGTATCAGTGATCTGAGTACCACAACCTTTGGATCCTTTCCAATGTCTTCACGTTCGTCTCGCAGTGATTCCTCCTTTTACGGAAGGAATAACCCCATCAAAAGGAAGCCCAGCACCACGAAGGAGCTAGAGGCGAGGATGCATCTTCGCCTCCAGAAACTGGCCGAATTCGAGAATGCCGAATCGGAGAAAGCCCAGAGCTCTCAGCCGGACAACCTGGACTCCTTTATGTCCTGGAGCGATGCTCTCAATGAGGCCAGGAATAGCGAGGAAATTTAGTTGCGTTGCAAATAGCTCATTTAAATTTGCAAATAAAAAAATAAGAAGCAAATTAAAATCAGACTTTTTCGATATAATAATAATTTGTTGTTTTTACAATAAAACTTATATGTTTGCTTCTACAAAATGTAGTTTTAATAATTATTAAGTGGGGTGTGGAAATGATGAACCGAGAAAATCTTGCACTGGGGGAGAATGGCCACCAATATAAGTTAATTAACAGAGCTCCAACCGATGTTAATGACCAGTCGGAGCCTCCTCCTCCCGCCTGGCAACAGCTGCAGGTTTCCATAAACCGACAACCGAAAATCAAAACCGAAATTAAAAGAAAACAATTTATCAACAATAATGACTAAAAGCTGTCAACTGAATTAATTTAAACTGATTTATTAATGCGGCGACAGTTGGGCGATCGAATCGCTGACGTCGATGGCTCCGATTTTGGTCCAACCTCCAAACTCCCCTCAGAAAAACCAACAAAAAGCCATCCCATACCAGCCTCTTTTGGGGCCGGCAAACAAAGAGCCAAAAACAATCCGGTAAGCACACGCTAATTGACCAACTAATTAGCGCATTTAATGGCTGAAATATATACGGAGTTTTGTATCTGTATACTATAGTATATACTCGTACATACTGTTTGTATCTACGAAACAAGAAAGACAGACTTGCTAATGAAATTAACGTAGCGTGGTTAATAGTTTTGCCAAATTTGGAAAATTATTTTCATCAAATCGGTTGGGTTTCCAGTTCTGCTCTTAGCGTCATCTCTTCGCTCATACATTATCTTTATTATTTTATATCTTTGTTAATTTGTTCAGTTCCCTCTCTGCATTTAATGAGTCGCGACCCTTGGACGCACGATTTTTGCCAGCGGAAAATTACTTACGGGTCTAGTCTAGTAGATACTTCGGGGATGACTCACTCCAAGGGGCTCTAAAAAGAGGATGGAAAATTCGGAGCTTCTGAATTCGATGTGGAGTTTATGGGAAAAGTTTTTCATTAGATATGATATTGTTAATTGGTATGGTATTTGTTAATGTCTTAATAGGCTTGGAGTTTGGAGATATGTATTGATGAGATACATGATTTCAAACCATAATTATTGCAAAATTATCTTAGAGAAGTAAAGTGAAAAAAAGGTAGTTTCTAATAAATTGGTCATTGGTGATTTTCAATACAATTTATTCATTCTTGGAAAATATACTTTTCATACCCTTTAATGAAGGCAACTGGTCTAATCTTTGGACCAGGAATCTAGCCTTCTTTTCTTGTTTATTGTATATAACTTATGCGCAACATTCCTTTTCTCATTTTAAAACCTATGTATTCCGATTTCTAAAATATGTATTGCTTCAATTTATCGACTAATTGCTTGGGGCCGCTTCAATTAGACGAGCATTGCCTCTAACATAAAATGTATTTCGACGGATCTCTCCCTATCCCATTTATCCTTTCTTCCCTTACTTTCCCAAGTTCCCCACTCTTAAATCTCCCCTCGTCCAGTGTCTCCTCTCATTAACTCAACGGTGAGGACAGCCCTCTCGAATTTGGCTGGAGTCGTGGCCAGAACCGCATTGCCACTGTTGCTCCATCTATGCACTGAGAAAATAAATATAAAGAAAGTCATTCAAATTTAAATATATCATAACATGTAATGTGTTCATTTTAAAATACATTTTGAAGGATTTAAGGATTTTTTGATTTAAAAATTAAATCAGTTCGTATAGAATTAAATAAATTTTTGATGTTGCTTTTGAATTTTGAATATATGCTAATATTTAAGAGGAAATTAATCTGTATTATAAACAAGGTATTGAAAATATTTTTTATATTTTTTGTAGTCTTACCAAATTGGTTTTAATTCAATAGAAAAGGATATTTCCCATGAATTAAATATTTATTATTAATAAATGCTGAGTTATGCTTAATGCCCCATTTTTTACCAAAGGATATAGTGGCTCGATTCTGATGTGATTTTTAGCTTAAAGGAATTAATTATTTATATTAAAAAACATTCCAAAGATATGATATTTTTGATAAAAAGGAAAATAAGGACTTGGCTGTTGGTATGTTCGAACATATATTCTTTACTTCATTGCAAACTTCTGGTTAAATTATATTACCCTTTTAACTTGTTTACAATGTAAGATTAAATAATTTATACATTCACAAAACTATATTGATATATTTAACTAACAAAAGGAGGATATTTTTCCCTGTGCAGATTCGAATCCCATGCCAGAAGCCAGAGGCCACGTTCGGAATGCGGAATGTTCTGGCCATTGCCGTTGCCAATTTCCGGCAAATGGCATTGGGCAGCGCAGAAGCAGCCGTTGGGCGTAAATTAAAATTAAATTCAAATGGAAAAGTGTCGTCGCCGCGACCTGGCCCCGACATTGGAGTGGGACTGGGAATGGGAATGGCAGTTGAATTGAGAGCAGGAGCAGGAGCTGGAGCAGGAGCAGGAGAGGGGCTGGAGTTGGTGTTGGAGTCGGAGTCCTGGCCATTGGCCATTGGCACGTCTGTCGGTTTATGCAACATTTTAGCAATTATATTCGCGTCGAGCGACATTACAACGGCAATTACACGCAGGAGCCACAGAACATGGCCGAGGGCGGTTGTCTACGTCCGGGGGTTGGACAAGGGAGCAGGGGGCATGGAACACACCGTCAGGGATTCTGGCATTCCGGCATTCTGGCATTCTGGCATTCCGGCTGCCCTGTCATCGTCACGTGGAGCGGCAACGTGATCAACTGACGCACAACTCTGATGGACGGCAGTCACCGCCGCAATGGGTCCTGCCACTGGCAGGATGACACGATGGCTGAATGTCTGAATGGCTGACTGGCTGGTAGACTGACTCCGATGACAGCACATGAAGTGTACGAAAAAAATTGCCAGTGTAATAGACGAAACGAGAAATTTGCTGGCGACTAAAAGATGTCCTTTCTGGTCTTTTAAATCGAAAGTCTTTCCTTAATATCGAATAGAACATAAATTATTAATTAATTTAAGTTAAATGTGTTGTCCCGAAATTTGTCAGACATTTCGAATACAAATATAAATAATACATATATTTTTATTTCATTAACATGAATATAAATAAGATAAACACACTAATTTAGATACTATAATACGTTGCTTCACTTAATATTTCAAAAATTAATAAATAATTCATGAATGAAGATTGCATTTTCGTTTTTTATTGACAAAAATATATTTTTTTATTTTTTAATGTAAAATAATTATATTAATAATTATAATAATGAGATAAACAAAAATTTACAACACCCTTATTCACCATAATAATATATTAATAAAATTGTTTGATGCCTCTGTATTAAAATAAGTGCACGTCCTATTTTTATGAGTACAGGGTATTAAAAATATGTCCTCATGGAAATATTAAATTCGTCCTGTTCGCCTGCGTGGGTGTCACAAAAGGCGAGGGGTTTGGGTAAATGAAATAAAATAAATGTATGAAAGCAATAACCGACCGACATTACATAAAAATCTACTTGGCCAGGACACATAATTTGTGTGTGTGCGACGTGGGCCTATTTAGGTGGTTGTGCGTGTGTGTGGGTGTGTGTGTGGGTGTGTGTGTGTGTCTGGGTGTGTGTGTGTGGAATATGGCCGACACTTCCGTTCGACATGTTGCACATGTTGCTCCCGTTTCCGCTTCGCTCCGCCCAACCCATCACAATTCGGCACAACTCACCTCATCTAAGCCACCTCCAACAGTGCACTCAAAAAAATCTTAATCTAAACTTTACTATTAATAATAATTAATATTATTATTACAGCAATAATTTTAATAGAATTTATTTAATTGAAATTTTCAATATATGTAATTAATGAGTTCTTTGACCATAAATACTTTTGAAATGGAACAAAAGCTTTAGAGAATTTCGTGAAGTGTATCATAGAAAAACTCATATAAAATACAATATATACAAGGGACCCCAATATTGTTGTTGTCGCCTGTGATGTTCCTGGAGTTGTTATTGTTGGTCACGCATGGTGTTCCTGTCGCTTGCTGTTTTTATTGCCCGAGCTTCCTGCCGTTCGCTTGTTTCATAATTAATATCCTTTCACACATTATTATAACGGAAATGAGTGGGGATATTTTTATTTTATTTCCACACACACACACACACGCATTTTCCCATTTCCCATTTCCCATTTTTTTTTTTTGTCGGTGGGTCTGTGTTTGTGTATGTCCTGCGGTCGGGCGGCAGGAGCTTGTTAAGCATTTTATGCGTTTGGTTTTTCATAAATTTTATTCCGTCACAGCCCGAACAAGGAGTGTGTAATTAAAAGCTCATGAAAAGTGATTAAAAAGTGAGTTGCGGCTTCGCTCGGTGCCATATATTAAATGTTTTCCCCCCTCCTCTCCCCTCCCCACCACGGCATAAAGTTGTCAAAACAATGCCAAACAAAAAACAAAGCCACACCACATAAAACTCAACTGGAAAAATAAATATTAAAATTTTTGCAAGCAGCTGATGCCCGAAGGGTCAGTCAGGGCAAAAGTACTTAAAGTAACTTTGGTTACTTTAAAAATGTGGATAGCAAGATTCGTTTAATTACCAGAAACCCAAAAAGTACAAACCAAAATTTTAAGAACCATTTTTACATCCGTCCAATTTACCCTTCAAACTATCTAATCAAGAAAAAATCAATGCCATCTTGTCGAACCATTTACGGGAGTTTCTCATGGATATGAAACGAGTTTTCCCCAATTTCCGTCAATCAAGAAAACAAGCAAAGCATTTTAACACGAATTGGGCTTTAACAAATGACTACCAATCAACTAACAGGTTTGAATAGAATTTCGATTTACAAGGGCGGTTGACTCTTTAAATGGCTAAAATGGTACAGTGAAAGAAATAGTTATTATAACAAAAGTTCAGCTAACAAATAAAGGAATATATGAGTTATCAATTAATATATATTTGAATTTATTAGTATTTTATGTATTTATAATGTTCATACATTGAAAGTCCTATTATTTTTATATTTAAAATATTTTCTACCAGATTTTAAGTCAATTTGCTTTCAATTTTACTATTTAAATTGGATAAAACTACTTTAAGATTTCATTATTACATATAACAAAATTTAAATTTATAATTTCAATATAATCGATTTTAAAACTTTTTTCCTGCTTTTGGCTTCCAAAAAGCTCGTTAAAAATTGTTTAAATATTAATTTGTTCCTGCTGAAATGTCATCTTGACCGCTCCTAGTGATTGATCTACCTCCTGGACTCGGGTTTCCTTTGACCACAACCGCAACATTTCCTAGAGTTTCTGCCGAGCCTGACTCATAGACCTCCTCGAGGACCCATGACGCATTTTCGTGGGTGGGTGGGCGGTGGAGAAGGGTCCCTGGTGGCCGGTATTTAAGGATTAGCATTTAAGAACGTATTTATGGTATGCATAAAGATATTTAAAGTGTCCTGCTGCTGCCGCTGCTGCTGTTGCTGCTGCTGGTGGCAGGCTTTTTGGGCGATAACCGGCTTACACGCATGTCCCTGCCACGGATGACGCATGACTTAATGCTGGTCGGGGACTCCGGCCGGAGGAGTACTGAGTACGTTGTACGGAAAACGGAGTCCGGATACGGGCCCTGTGACAGAACTATCGCACATGCAGGCCCACGGAATGGAAAGGAATGGAAAGGAAAGGCCCAGGCAAGGAACGGAACGCATGAGTGGCATTCCCGCGTCATTTCCATACGCGACCACTTCGCCCGATTCGCGTGTTGCGTGCAATTTGCGTGTAATTCTTGGCGGTCCTTTTTGCCCGTGTGGACAGAAGGGGGGGGTAAGTGGTTGGGAGGGTAGGGTGGAGCGGGAAGCGGGGCACTGGCAACTGGCAATTGCAGCAGTGTCCTTTCGCTGTGCGTGTGTGTGTGTCATCGCTACGCGCGGCACATAAATCATAAGCAACAACGCAACTGCGTCGCAAAAAGGCAACAAAAAAAGAAGTTACTGCGTTTTTACTGAAGACCAAAACGCATTCAAGATACCCTGTAAAATATTTGACATTTAGAAATTTTTTTGAATTTTAACAGATTTTTAAAATATATTTTCTCTTAAGATTCTTACATAATACATAAATATTTGTTTTATTGCAGCATTTTCCAGGCTTTAAAGTAAAAATATTTTTAGAATAATTCCAGTTACCATATATTTATAAAATAAATAAAATAATCGGACCTCGAAATCTATATTTTAAAATCACATATGTTTTATATACAATACCTTACCTATAAAATATTTTTAATACAAATTTAAATAGGAAATCAACCTATCCAAAACCAAAATTGATTTGAAAAAAATGAAATCCCATAATACCCTTTTCGATCAAAGGACAAAAGGGTATCAAAAAAAGGGACGCCAAGTGAATTGCGTAATTTATGCTGCGCAGGACGCACAAGGAAGAGGCGGAGCGGAGCGGCAAGGAAGGAAGCAAACGCGAACAGGGACGCACTGTACCAGGGATGACTGTACCCCATCCCATAGAGCTTGCAGTTTTCCACCACCCAACTGGAACTCCTTTTCGGGAAAAGAAACACCGAAAGTTCGGCTGCGACGCAATAAGGAAAATCGTGATTGTCTTTGTGGGAACAACCCTCCTCGAGAGCAGAATCCCTTCGCTCTTTGTACTTTGTACTTTTCCGTAATCCTCCTGCATTGAATTCAATCAAAAGGAGGAGGGTGGCGGAATGGCCAAGAAACTGCGCAGTGCGTCAAAGGAACACCAGAAATCCAGGAGCCCCCGGGCGGAAGGTTGCCGGGGAAATCCTGAGAAGACACATATGCTCAGGTTAAGCTCGGGATCAGATCTTTATCATTCGACAGGATAGGTGATAACAGGAATCTGGATTCCCGGGAGAATATTATTTAATACGGTTCAGGAAAGACAAGCTGAAAAAAATTGATTAAATACAAAAATTAAATTAAATTATATATATTTTTTTGGTCAGGGTTAACCTTTATTTTTTCAAAGTGAAAGTTTCACAACCTTTTGGTTAATATTTGTAGATTATTTAACTAAAAAATGGTTTTAAAATAATAACAGCGAGGCTTTCGTTGATGACTTTAAATGAGCTCCTCATCATGAAATATCCCAGACTGCTGCTGATTGGCATCCTGCTGCTCACCTGCGGACTCTCGTCCATCGACTGCAAACCGGAACCCGAACCGGAACCAAGCTCATCGGGCTCCAGCATAGAGCCCCCTACCATTTCCAATCTATTCCAAACCCAATCCCAATCCCAATCCCTATCCCAATTCCGAACCCAACTCCATATCCAATCCTCTCCCCGACTGCGTTTTATTTTCACATTTCGCAGGGGTCGTGCTGACACACACAGTAGTGACAGGTCGGTCAGTGGAAAATATGAATACCACTTGAGCATGTTAACCCCGAAAGGCGTTTATAAAACTGTCCAAGGCTATTAATATCAAAATTCCGCACACAGCGACCGCCTCGGGCGGCAACTGCGCAGTGTTTTGGTTTTGGCAGGAGCGGAATGGAGTGGAGTGGGGGGAAAAAATGAACAGGACACTGACACGGACACGGACGCCCAACTAGCGGAGTTCTGGTCAGCCTATCAAGCGCAACGAGCTGGGATAAGGGGCAGAGAAAACAGGAGAGGACAGAGTGGGCAGAGGACGCAGAGGGGGCAGATGGAGCAGAGGAGGCAGGAGGGGCAGGAGGGGGCAGTACGGGTCAGATGAGGCAGAGTGGCATGTTTGGCGTCCATGAGGCGGAAATGAAAGCGCCTGGCAACAGGGCGTTTGGGGGTCCTTGGCCAGTGGTTGGAGGATTATCAACAGGCCAACATACACACACAGTGCCGTACATATCCAATAAAAACAAGTAAAGAACGGTATTGCAAGGATAATTCCAACTAAAAGATACCTGGTGTCAGGATAAGATACTTTTTGAATTATTTTTTAAAACAATTTCAAGGGGTGTGGTGAATGTATATAACAATTTTAGATCAAAATGTAAAACAAAATAATTTTAATTTAATGTTCAAAGGCATGAACAACAATTTATTATACAAATATAAAAGCTAAATTAAAAACTAATATATAATTTTTAGTAAAGAACACCTATAATTTATACAGACATAGTTTACATATTTCATCATTGTTAATATCAATTCAGGTCTATAACTAAAAGCCTTCTTTAAATCTAAAACACATTAATATTAAATACATTTTAAAGATAGTATTTGTTATTAATTAATTCTTTTAGACTGATTTCTTAATTAAAATTGTTTCAGATATCAAAACTATTTTTTAATCTGCATACCAAAATATATGACTGCATTTTCTTATAACAAAATTAAATATTTTTAATAATGCTTAAAGTACATTTAATTTACAATGATTAATATTTTATGATTTCCAAGCCACATCACCCCAAAACCCCAAACAACCCTCAAGTTTCCGAATACAGGGCATGAGTATATCCTTGGTCAACATGGACACCGACTGAGGGTAACTCCGTGTTGTCGGTCGGAAGGCTTTGTTGGATGAAGCTAAATGCCGAGCCCGCCATGTGTCCTTTGTTATTTATGATTAAAAGCGCAAGGACTCGCCGGTGGGTGTCCGTCAGGCCACCGGCCTCCCACATATACCATACTCGTATGTATTTACATGCGACCCCCTTCACTTCCATTGGCTCCCCGCCCCTGCCCGCGGTCTGCTTGTGTATGCTAAACATAACGCTGCATGTGTCCATACATGTCCATCACTTAATCACGCCACCACACACTCTCTTTTTCTCCGAGATCTCCGAGGATAAGCTCCCAGCTCGGAGAAGGGAAGGGAAGATTCGGGTATCCTTGATTGCCCGGTGATTTCAATTTATCCAAGAGTATAACATATATTCAGTTTGTAATTTTTTTTTATGTCATCTTTTATATTTCGTTATTGTTAAAGTAGATTATGATCATTTTATTTTTATTAAAAGTATGCAATTAAACTAGAAAACAATATTTTTTATTAATGTTAGATTTTTAAATTCCTTGTACAAAAATAAAATGTATGTAAGGAATTATTTTTTAAAGATATGAGACTGTGTTTTATTTCCCAAAGCATAGATGTAAATAAATAAATATTAAAAAAAAATTATTATAATATTTAATTAATAATGGATTCCTCGTAAAATGATTATCATTTATTGATTCAATACAATTTTTGACTAACAATTATAGAGTTTGCTCTAAATAAATTTTTTTATAACATTCATTTGACAATACTTTCAATTATTATAATCATTTTATCATTATTCAATACATTTTTTAACAATATTTAAATCAGTAATAAAACAAGAAGTACCAAAAAGTGCGACTTTCATCCGGCTTCAAAAAAAACGCAAAGCTTATAGGACCCTTTTATAGGAGTCCATCTTTTGTTGGTGAATCTTTTTTGTGTTTGTAAATTTCCACCTCTGCACGCTTTGTGGATAGCTTTGGGATCTTATTTTAACCCGGGCTGTCAGCGGGCCGACGTTGGGAAATCTTTTCGCACCCGCTCACTGAATAATATGCAAATGGGTTAATTTTTATTTATTTTCCTTGGGCATTCCTTTGCATTTCAAGCGGCTCCCGAGGATGATTCACGTCCAGGGGAACATCCAGCTGAATTTATGATGCAATCGCCTTACGCATTCCGGTTTTGAGCGCGGCCCAAGGAACAGGACTTGGCAGGTATCCTGGCGCGTATCCTTGGCTTCAAGATTTCCCATTATTATGATCTCTTGTGTGATGTGATGTGTGTGCCTGTGTGTGTTTTTTATTTTTTTATTTTTATTTTTTTGCAGCAGTTGCCAGGCGGCATCTGGGTTGTCCTGCATGTCCTTCCGCCATTAAGGGTGGTTGGTTCCGCCACAGGCGGTTAGTTAGGCTTTGTTCTGGACAAAGCATTTTATTTGAGCTTTTTATTTTGCTCAATTCCCTTTTTTATGCGCCGCATTCCCGCAACTCCTTTTTTTCTCTCCATCCAGAGTGTCCTTTGTCCTTTGTTTGCGAAATGTGTGTCAGTGCGTCAGTCGGTTGCCTGGCACTTGGTTTGACTATTTCCGGTTTCAATATGCGCACTGCCTTCGTTTTCGCCTTTGTCCTTGCCTTGCCTTGCCTTGCCTTGCCCGGATGGTACAGTAGGTACGAGTCCTTCGGCTTCCACTTCCACATCCAATTGCCATTCGCATTCCCATTCCCATTCCTGTTTTGTGTTTTAGTTCCATTTCCAGTTTTTATTATCCCTTTCATTGGCACAAATTAGAAGTGGCCCTGCCGTTGGCTACATGTTATTAACTTTTGCTATGCCTTTGCGACTTGTCGACGAAAAAGGTGTCAGGCGGCTTGGTGGGGCCCTGATTTACGACCACAATGTGCCACGATATATATATATCGGTATATATATGTATATTCCGAGCTCAAATGAATACGTTTGACCAAGGATCACCCATCAATTTGACAGCTGGTGAATGAGTCCTTGCGAAAACTCTGCTGCGTAATGAGCTGGAAAACTTCTTTGACTAGGCTGAGGCAGCACATGAATAAAAGGTAATATTTTTAGGGATAATAAAAACAGGAGAGGAAAAACAAAAGCTGGGAGTGGGGCAGAAAGGTCTCTACATTTAAGCAAACCAGTTGGGTTAAATAAAATCGGAGATTTTTGATATTCTTCTAGTTTCTGGATGAAACATTCCTTTTTTATGGTGCCTATTATAAGCTTCGAAGATACATTTATTAAGAAATCTTTTAGAAATATCTAGAAATCGGAACTAGGTCCATATTCTCCAATTCTTTTTTAATTATAAATAAAACAATTTAAAATAATATTCGTTAGCTTCCATAGTAGTTAAAGTAGCTAGGATTAATCGGTATGTAATTCTTAAGTTAGAGAAATTGCAGAGCCGGCTACTTGGCCTCATCAAATTTTGACCTTTAGCTGCATTGAAATTTAAAACTCGAATCGCATTACCCCATTTTGGGAGTTACCAATCGTTAAAGCCGAATCAGCCGATAATAATTCCCCAGCTTTCTTTGTGTCAATTGAAGCAGATCGGAGAAACGGAGAAAAAGAGAATCAGCAATATCCAGAACCAAAATCAGTCAAGTAGACAACAACATCACTTAATCAGCTTGAGAGCTCCGAGAAGAGATTGGAAATTGGTTCGGAGCGGGGAATTAGAGGGGAGATAGAGCCTCGAAATTGGAGCACATCGATCCGGAGATTCATCGAATCGATATCTATAGGAGAGCGATTTCATGCACGACAGCCTGCGATCAGAGTGCAATGAAAATAAATCATTGAGTCTGCACTGGAATAAAATGTATGCACTTATTAATATGAAATTCAAAATATTTGATATAATTAATAATCATAGTTTTTGTTTATTAATTTCTTGTGGTCAATTTTGCCCATATATAATGATAAGAAATTAACAACAATTTACAATATTCTTAATATATATTAATGCTAACTTTTCTTCCTGTGATTGAGGACCAATGAAGGGGCTGGCCTGGACTGCTCCACTGTCCGATTTGCTGACTATCTGATCCGACTGCCCTCAGCTCCCCCCATCCACCGATCCCTCGGATGCCCCGGCCTGTCGGGCAATTGCCAGCATGCCATCAATTAAAGTAATTTAAAGGAATCAGCCAAGAAGGCAACAACAACAACAGCGCTGCAGCGTCGCAGCAGCAACATCAGCAGTTCGGCAGCAACATTGTATTGAAGATAATGCGCGAGAACCGGCTAAAGAACCAATGTCCGTAACTAGATCCATAAGCTGAAAATCAATCAGGCGGAAAGTCAGACAACCCGAGAGAGGGGCAACAACAAAAAAATAACAACACACTACTGCGGCAGAAGCCTATTAGAAGACAAGCGATGGCCCAAGGCGAAAACAACAACCGGACGATAACAAACAACCAGCAACAACAACAAACAACCAACAACCGACAACCGACAACGGAGAACAATCAACAAAAGCAGTAACAGCGAAACTTCAAATTGGATGAACTAGAAAGAAAAAACAGTAGCCACGAAATCGATTGAAGAGCTAAAGACTTGGCGATTCGAGAGCCCGAGCTCTGAGTTTGAGTTTGAGCTCGATTTCGTTGACGGGTGACGAAGATATTGATGATGATGGTGATGGTGATGGTCGATGACGCTGCACAGTGGGTAACAAAAGGATTTAACAAAAAAAAAAACGGGCAGATTTTCTTTTAAAAATGTTGTTTAAAAAAGATTTCGTTTGCTACATTTTTTTCGTATGGAAAGATAAATTTATATCAATGCGAAATTGCCCATTTAATTTAACTAAAACAAAAAAATATATGCACACATATTATTTTACCTTTCTAAAAACATTTTATAATACGTCTTTATTTTTTTTTAAATTAATTCGAAATATTTTCATTCGTTTTTAAACTAAACCTTGGAACTACCACAAACAAAAATTATTTGAAAAATTTTGCACAAATAAAATGCATACTATCCTAATACCTATTTGCAATTAAATTAAATCTTACTTGTAAAATTATTAAATAGGAATTCAATGATTAAAAGAACATAATTATTGGTCGCCAAAAATTGATTTCAATCTGCTTAAAAAACCGCATCCACCGTGCAAAAGTGGCGATGACGAAGACTTTGGCTGCAAGGCATTTAACAATAGCTGCACCGTCAGAAAATACAAAAAAAAAAAAAAAACAATAATAAAAAAAAAAACCACACCGAAAGTCATCATTAACAAACAGTAGCCGAGGAGGAGGAGGAGGAGGAAAAGTGGAGGCGAGCGACAGAAAAGTGGATTGTGGTCGGTTGTGGATCTCGGATGTTGGGAATGGAGGATTGGGTCTTGGGTCTTGGGTCTTGGAGACGTGGCCACGAATCAATAGACTGGCAAACACGATTAGAGTGGATAAGCGTGTCTGTCGGCTATAAAAGTGTAATATCTGTAACTCATTAATGACAGCAATTTTCGGGCCACAGCCGTTGCTGAGATACATAGATACATACTCAGCCGGACCGGACCGGAGCGGACCGGACCGAATATTATTATTATGCTAAACCCCGAGTGTAAACCCGTGGGCAGAGCGATTTAAAGGGGACAACGCAGCTCTCTTGATTCGATTCGATTCGTTTTGTTTTCGGTTCCAAGTCCAAGTCAAAACTCCGGCTGGCTCCAATCAACTGCCACTTAACTAAATGACTCTGCGTCTTCCAAAGTCGAAGGTGAAGACGAATCCAAAGACCCAGACAAAAGGCCAGACGAAAACTGAGACTCAGCCGCAGACTGAAGATACAAAAACCAGACTCAGATACTCGGCAACCCAAAACAGAACCAAACAGAACGCACTTGTCCCGGTGTGAGTGCTCACCGATTTTATCACGAATGACTGATGAATATGCCATTAAAGATGTACGAGACTGGATTCTGGAGACCCCAGATAAATGACCGAAATGAAACTGATGGGTTATTGGTTCTCTCCGTTCTTGGTTCTTGGTTATCCGTTCTCGGTTCTGGGTTTTTCGTTCTCGTTTCTTGTTGCTCTGCAATGGCCGAGACCCCGTGGGGTTTTTTTCGACGTCCGTCTTCCTTTCATTGAAAATCTCTTCAATCTTCTAGAGAAACCCATCCCGACTTTTGTGATTGCACTGTTAGGGTTTTGCTCGTTGAGGTTGTTTGGTCTTGCTCAACCGCAAAGATATATTCTGGCAAATATCTAACAAGTTGGGTAACAATATTTCCACTTAAGAAAACAAATAATAAATAACTTATGGTTTTCCATACTTTCTTATAAAAAGTAATTAATAACAAAGAACTTAAATGCAAATAATAATTTGTGGAGCATCACAGAACTATTAAGCTCCAAATTAACATATGTTCATGAGTATTTTCCGATTGCTGAAAACATTAAATTTTAATTTCATTTAAAGACATAAAATAAATGGTTCATCCAATCAACTTGACCGACCATTCCAAGAGTAGCGCATCCCATCTCGGGCAGCTCAGCATCCGAATCCGAATCTGCTCGTAAATCACTCGAAAAGTGAACTTAATATCTGGGCAACCGCAGGCGAGCCTCACCCTTTCGGTCAGTTTATGATTGCCACACTAATCACAGCTGGCTTTGATGGCTCTCCTATCTCTGGCCATCTCCTCTGCATATGGATGCACTCGAAATGGGGGATGGAGGTGGATCTGGGACTGGAACTGGGTGTGTTCAGTGAAAGTGGCTACCGTGTTTTGCGGTGCACCGCGATTGTCTATCAGCTGGATTTTGGATTTTCTGCGGCCCGGGCCAACGCCTCCAGTTTACAAGCAGCTCCCCAGTCACCTCCATCTCCGGCTCCAGCTCCATCTCCATCCAGGGAGTTGATTTTTATTATCTTGCCCTCGGGGCTGGAGGGCCCCCAAAAAGTTAGAGTGTGCCATTAATTGCTTGGGCTCTCCGGACGGACGGGGACGGAGGCAACTTTCCAAAATTTGGTTAGTTTTTTCTTTTTGATAAATGCCCGGCTCTGAAATATTAATTACACTTGTGTTCGGGTGTTGAATTTGCTGGGCGGCCATTTCCCGAAATTTATTGAAAACAAACTCAAGACGCTTCGTTCGCTCTCCCTTTTTATGGGATTTATGCCATTGTTTTTATGTCTTGGGTACAGTCCCCAGTCGCAGTTGGTTTGGATAAGTGGAGTTATCCATTAACTCGGCGAACAGTTTGTACAGCTTATCCCAGCAGCTGACGGCTGATGCATTGCCTCCAAACTGGCTCTAACTTTATCATAGTATTTCCTAGTTAAAGTGTCCGAAACATATTTAGAAACTAAATCAAACTACTCAGAGAGAGGGATAATAAATGTCTCTTTTTTAGAGCCAATTTTAATAGTAATAATATTTTTTTTATATCTAATCTCCTTAAATGTATCTAATATTTGGTATCCCTTAAAGGGAACTTATAATCGTTGACATCATCTCATGACTAACTCATAGATCAAAAATCCAATTCCCCAACTTCGAAGACAAAGCCAATAATGATTCAACTTATGCAATAAACGCACAAAGCAGAAGCTCATGAATCATTTATCAGCCATCGGTGGTTATCAGTATCAGTAGCAGTATATATATAGAATGAATATATATGTATGTAGAGAGTTTCGAATTCAGGCCTTGAGTTAAAAAGTCATTTTACTACCCACCACCAATCCAGTCCACTCCTACAGGGCATTTCTAATCAACTCGCTCGATTGAGGGGCAGAGCTAATAAAATTTCATTCATTTTGGAACACTGGGAGAAAATTGTTCAACTGGCAATCTGTCTGGCAAAATCAAATTCGATTAAATTCTCGCAGTGCTGCAGCATACGAAATGTTTATTAATGCTAATGAATGTCCTCGTCCAGCTGCTGTCCTTCCATCTACTCAGAGCTTCGCATACGTATCTGTAGCTGTCCCTGTATCTGTATCCGTATCTCGAGCTGTTGCTGTATCTATGTCCTTGTAGCTGAGCTCTCGCATTTCATTCATTTGGCCGGCTTCGTCAATCAAAAGTTTCATAAGCTTCAGCAGTGATGAAAGCACTCCGTTGGGGGCCGTTGTCCACAACGCTCTCGTCCTGCCTGTTGCCAAGGTCCTTGCAACGGTCAATTACTGGAACAGAATCTCCGATTCAGGAGGGGGGGGGGGATGCTCTGCTCTGGTGACCCTCGAGCATGCAGCCAAGTGTAAATGGGCAAAATATCACACTGGAGTCGAGTGCTGCAAATATGCTTCGGGCTGCAAATGAAATGGAATATTATCATCCGATTATGCGTACTTCAATCGAATGCAAAGAAACGTTTTCAATTTGAACGCCTGCCTGCCTGCCTGCCACACAACTCTTGATTGCCATCCCATTCTGCCCCCACTCATCCCGCCACTCATTGTTTTCCTGTTTGCCCCCACATTTGCCACGTTCTCTTCACGTTCTCCATGTTTAATTATAAGTTCAATACAGAATGTTGCCGCCTCCAACTCGGCTCGGTTTAGTCTCTTCCTGGGATTCAGCTCCTGCCTGTCAGCCAGTCAGTCAGTCAGGGAGTCAGTCAGTGAGTCAGGCTGTCCTGGAAAAAGTGTCTGCCTCCAGGGAAATTTACGCAAACTGCCGTGCCAAAAACCCTGGGACGATGGTTATGAAGATCACAAAACAATTTATGCAAATTTAAGGTTCTTTATATATATATTTTGTTATAGATTTATATAAGAAATATCAAATAATTGCTTATTTTATATATTTACCTATCTATAACCTTTTTCTTATTTAATATTTCATACATTTTCAATATATATTTCTTACCAAAATCATTGTCACACTGTCTCTTGTACTCCCCCACACCATCCATCTCCTCATCTTCACAAGCCACCACCACCACCTCCCCCTCCATTCAACATCCTTTGAAGCTCATTTTGAGCCAGGAGGAAATATGAGGAAAAGCCGTGGTTGGAGGAGGCTGCTACGTTGACTGGCAAGTGTTTCGTCTAAATTGAATATTGATTATGAAAATAATAAGCAAAAATTGCGTAACTTTCCGCCTGGGCCTGACAACAAGAGCAGGAGCAATAGCAAAACATAGCTGAGGGAGGATTTGGGAAGGGGGAGGGAGATGGAGAGGGACAATGGAAGCATACGCCAGCATCCGACTTCAATGGGTTTTGGGAGGGGGGAGGTGGGACACGAGGCGCTGCTCAAGTGTCCATTGATTGACTGCCAACATGGCGTATACGTAATAAGAGCGTTTTTGTTTTTTCGCTAGCTTGGGGGCGGGGCTAATCAAAGAGTGTTAATTTACCCAAAGGACTTGCCCAGCACAACAACACTTCATACACTGAGAATAATTTGGAATACCTTTTGGGGCACGTTTTTTTTATAGAGTCGAGATTTTTAAAAGATTGCAATTACAAATTCAAAGAAAATAATCAAAAAAATAGTTTAGGAAATTGTATATAATATAATAATAATGGGTTAATAAATCATTTTCATTTAATAGGAAAAATAAAGATCAAGTAAATATAATTTTCTTTTACAAACATTTTATTTTAAATTTTTTCATAATTTTTAATTAAATAATTCCTTTGTTTAAATGTGATGCAGACATTATCATAAGGAAGAAAATATCAGTTTGGCATACAAATTCTGTGATTTTTTTCTCGGTGTAGCTTTTGCTTTTCCCCAGCGTCTAAGTTGCCTCATTATTGTAGTCATTCGGCTTTGTATTCGTGTTGGGCGAATCTCATTTCGGGGCGTGCCAAATTGACGTTCCGTCTCCGGCATAATTTCGTGATGAAAAACTAATTTGAGCCCGACTCCCTGTTTTTCCCCCGCCCCAGGTGCCCGTTTTTCGCAGAAGGAGAAACGACAGCTGCTCCGAGTCCCTCTGCCCCACGGTTGGTTATTAATAAATTAAGCAATTAAATGCGCCGAACGCTTTGTTTGTTTAATGAAAATCTAATAAATCGCTTCCGTGTCGGAACTACTGCTTCTTTATATTGCCACATTGCCATATAGAAATGAGATCTGGCCCAGTCACGTGCGTAGTGCATAACTCTCGGCCCAGGTCTGTCATCGCCTCCGGTTGGCCTGCTCTATCGCTTTGGGACACTTAACTTTGATGTTATAACCCCTGGACATCTGTGGGCCCAAGTTGAAATGCAAATGGCTAATTAGCAGTGTGGTTGGTGGCAGGGGGAGGCGGTGGTTGGGGGGGCAGGTGCGTCGGCCAGGGGGGATTTTAATGAGATACCTATTGAGGGGGGGCTTACAACAGATGCTCCCGCTATCGATTATAGATTATGCTTTTAAAGCGGAGAGATATAAAAGGATTTACGAATTCGTCTTTATAACTTAATACTTCTTTTGAAGTTATATTAAAAACTATGTGATTAAATCTAAAATTGTTTTAGCAGCAGAGAAAATTAATATTAGACAAGAATAAATAATAACTTATTTGTTTATTCAGTTGCTAATTAAAATATTACTGTTAGTACCAATAATAAAATGGAAAATGATTAAAAGCTTCAAAATATTAATTATTTTAATAGCGAAAAAAAAGTTGAACGAAATGTTAAATAAATATTAATTAAAATATAGATAGGTAAACCATAGATTATATTTTATCAATGGATTCTTTTCTCATTTAAAATATTTCTAGCAATTAAATTAATTTTGTTATTTGCAGGAGAAGTATTTTAAAAATCTCCCATAATATACAAATATATACAAATTAGTATCTTCATAAAAAGAGCTTGACCTTCAGTGACCATGAAAGAAGAAAAACAAAAATTAATTAAGAAACTTAAATACACTCCTCCACCTCCCTGGCCATGTCGACAAATTGATATTAACAACCATCGACGGATGCCATCTTTTGGGATTGGCGGAGTCTCCTCCTTCTTCCTCCTAGGCGGATCCGAGTTTTTATGGGTCGTGCAATGCTAATGGGCTTATGTGGGTGCTAAAAGCGACTCATCCCGGTTAATAGGCCATCCGAATAAAGATAATTAGATGACTGGTCCCCGGTCTGGTCCCTGCTCTGGTCCCTGGTCCTTAGTCCTTCGTCCTTGGTCCTTGGCCTCAAACAGCTTAATCGTCTTGAGTTTAACTCAACAAATAACCCGAGGCCAAATGCCATAAAGCTTGCGAGTCGCCGAGTGTTGGATGTTGGGTGTCGTCTTTCGTCATGTTATTTTTATTTTTTACAACATTTAAATTGCTGCAAGCTAATTTCGAAATTGCCGACGAGGCAACCCCAAAAAATCTCGCTGGCGGCTGGGAGGGATTCCATTTCCATTTCCCATAAAAATCTCCTCATACGAAATTTTACGGGGAGTAGAAAGCCAAGTGGAAAGCCAATAAAACTTTAAAATAATTCCTTCCCAATTTAAATGAGGAAGCTCGAGGAGCTGGGGGGAACTAGAACTCTCGAGGTCTCAATTACCAGAGCCAGATATGGGATATATACTAGTAGTAAAATCGGTGGTTGGGGAACGAAATGGGGATGGTGGAGGTCGTTTTTAATGAGCGCGCCGCAGGGGAACAATTAAAAACGCGTAACGTGATCAAAATTTCAAATGTATTTTTTTGGTCCTTGACGTCGCCGTCGTTTCTCTTAGGCTCTTGGCCATGAAATTAGGCAAAGTGCTGTGGCTGTCGCAAAAATAAAAATACAAAAAAAAAAGCCGAGAAAATACGGAACCCATAAAAAGAGAAAAACTGCTCCGAACATCAAGTTCGTAAAATTTTAATGAGTTTCATTTGGTTTTTCTCGGCTTTTAATGTTTCTCGCCCTTCCTTCCCAGTTTTTCCCAGCATTGCGCTCCTTTGCTCCTTTGCTGTGAAATGATGCGAAAAAATGTTAATGTAAATTTATATACGTATATAATGCGTTGAACAAGGAATAAATGCGCTTATAAATAAATAAATTAAGTCAGCTCTAGTCCTAAGCAATCCCAATTTTCTAAACAAAAAGTATGGTAGAAATTTAAATTGTAATGGCAAATGACATATTTTTTATTTTGACAATATTATAGGAACAAGGATCCGGAATAAATCTTTTAGTAGTAGATATAAATTTATGAATTCGCTCTATTTTTTTTTTAATTAATATTAATTTTGTAAATGACATTTTGCGAGTTCTTTGAAGATAAAGGGTTTCGATAAAATCAATCCCATAAAAATATGGAAATAAAATGATTAGCTCTGAAATTATTGAATAGTTTTCAAACCCCGGATTTAAGTGTATTTTTTTTATTATTACGGTTCTTAATTATAAAATAGACTATGTTATTTGTAGGAATTATTCATATATAATTAAATATATTACCAAGAAACCCACATATTTCTTCCCAGGAAATATGGTGGCTCCAAGAATCCACTAAAATCGCAATTAATTCTTACCAACAACTGACTAACTACTTACTTACCACCCAATTTGGAGTAATTAGCGGCCCAGGGGTTACGAAGTGATTTGCTGAACTTAGACAATTGGGAACTAGGGGCAGGCCAATGCCCTCGTCAAATGTCAAGTGCATAATTAGTATCTGAAACCTGGAAAATACCCGAAATTTCGAAACGAATGAAAGTACTTCAATAGAAAAGCAGGGGGGGAATGGTCAAAAGGGAAGGATTCTTTTTTTTCAGGGGTGTGGGGGGGGGATGATACGAATTTGAGTATGAGTGTTCGTTTTCGTTCTAGTGTTTTGTTGATGTCACTCCAACTACAATGGGAATATGGGACAATGGACCTAGGGGAGCTGGGAAGCGAGATGAGACCTGGACCTTTTGACCAGAGCTGACAGAGAGGGTCCGGCAAATAGACCAAAATGAACAGCGGCAACAACCACAATCAGCCGCAAAGACAAAAGGTTAATTACAACAATGGAAACAACAACAACAAGCTGCCACAATGACAACGGCAATCATGAAATGATCAAATTAATAAAGAGCAGAAAACAATCGAGCAACGGAGCATGGACGTAGTGCCAAAGGGGGTGATTAGAGTGGAAACTGCTGCCT
>JAJJHY010008789.1:3184928-3226307 GCA_021224005.1 Drosophila setifemur | reverse complement strand
AGGTGGTGAAAAGTGTATGGGAAAATTGGATTGGAAAAATTACAGACCGAAAATGGAAACAAATGTTCGCTAAAGTTACAGTTAGAGATGGTACGTGCAAAAACTATCGCACGAGTAAATTTGCAATAAAATTTGGGTGTATTCTAAAATAATACATTAAAAAAAATGATAGCTATTCTTTATTATATTGTTGATTTAAATATAAAGAATTGGTCGCAGTAGTTCTTTAAACTATTTTTAAGGATATTTTTGATTTGTACTTTTAGAGTAACATTAAATTACCAAACTGCAGATTTCATTAAAATATCGATACTTTACTTTGGGATACATAATAAATCCTTTCATCTTATATTCTTTAAAAACTGGGGTACAGAATTTGTATACTTTTAATAAAATAAATGAACTAGAAGCATTTCTAAGATCCCCCTCCGTTGTGAATTGAGTGAAAGTCCCATCCATAGATTCCGACAACTTCATGGAAATGGAAACAAACATAAATGTAATTTATTTGCGTGTAATAAACCGCAAAACAAAACTCGAGACAACGAGGGGCAGCCCCCATCCCGACCCCTGCAGATCCCAGATCCCGGATCTCATATATACCATATAGCCATCTACCACCATACCATCCCACCCCGTTTCCATTTCGGACAGCTGCTCTTCGCGGAGCCTGCAACTCGGCAAATGCGGTAGTCGAGTGGAAAAAATAATAACAAAAACATTTGATTGTGAAAATTAAAAAGATGATTTCTCACACGCGCTTCTCTGTCGTTTGCAGCGGACGTTTGCCTGGCCTCATCATCATGAAAATCATCATCGCTGATGGGTTCTCGGGGATGACTGCTCCGGCTGATGATGATACTCACGATGATGATGGTGATGGCACAGTGGGACAGTGGGACAGCAAAATATATGGCTTCTCTCATTATGCCACAATAAATTGAAAATTTGTCGAAACTGCCTAATGAGCAATTGTGTTTCATTTTCATTTCCGGAAATTCCAAAATTATTTATGGGTTTTTGGGAATTTTGAAAGGTTTTTGGAAATCGAGAATGGTCAATAAAATTAATTTATTTACTTTAAATATATATATACATATAAGGAATAAAATTCGCATATGATCTTCACAAGGGAAAATTAAAATCAATTAAATTAGATATGTCTGTTTTTGTAATATTTTTTTAATTTGTCGGTTTATTAAGTTGTACAACCATCAAATTTATTTACATAGTAATTATAACGTTATATAAATTTATATAAGTAAAGAAAATACATTTCTTGTTTGGGATTTTCTTAAACAAAATATTTATTAATTAAAATAATACCTAAGATAACAAAAGCGAAATACAAAATATTTATTCACGAATAAACTTAGGATTAATATATTTTTTTCTCAGTTGTTATTAGTCAATTAAAATCGAATATATTAAATAGCTTTTAAATAAAAAATTAAATAATCTATTAACAACCTAGCTTCCAGAGTCAATCCAGAAAAGTAACAATCATTCATCCTAGAATTGGATCCAACCCACGGTAAAGTAATCCGAGGGTGATCCGATCCAGAGTTGTTTTCGTGCAGCAGCCAACGCAATACAAACATGCAGGGAGCGATGGATGGATGGACGGAGGATGATGGCAATGGCGACGTTGCATGTTGACAGATAAACACAAACAACATTTGGGATGAATAGGTAACTGGCGTAGTAACAGTTGAGTTGAGTTGAGGCACTGGCAATCCCGGCGAGCACCCCATTAATGCTTATTACACAACAAACCAGCGCTCCGGCTGGAGTCACCCTCGTTGGGTGCTTCAGAGCTCGTCGTGATTGCGTGCCAGACCTCGAATCCCGTATCCTGTATCCCCTGATTCCGGACCACGGATTCCTGCCACGGATCCCGGCCGGCCAGGTAGCTGGCTGCCCTCCTCCTTGGTCCTCGCCTCAAGTGTCGGGAGAGAGCGTGTCGAGCGAGTTCTTGTTTACCGCTGTTGCAATTGTTTTCGCCGTCATTATTATCGCTGCGCCGCGCAAAGCTGCGCTGCTCTGCGTTGTTATATATATTATTTTATATATATATATTATCCATAACTCCCCTCACATGGCCGGGGTCCTTCTGGTAGTCCTCGTTCTCGTCCTCGTCCTGGAAACCCTCGTCATACTCGTCCTGTTGAGCGCTCAAGTGCTGTGGCAAATTCGTTTTGAACACCACTCCACGGATACGTGAGGGCATCCCTCTCTGCACTCCAAAAAAAAATTCCAATAAAATGCCATTAAAATTATTGCTCTTTATATTGGGAAAATACACATTTTGCTGGCCATCGTAAATGGAAATTATATAAGTGTACCGAAACGAATTTTTTGCAAGCAAGAAATGTTATTTTTAAAGATCATTCTCAATACTTATTATATTTAAAAAACAACCTTCAACAAATTTATATTTTTTTGAATGTGTTAATCAGACATCTTTAAAATTTAACATATCAGTACTTTAATTATGTTTAATTATTAATGATTATTTCTTTACTTAATTTAACTTTTAAGTTAGCAAACAGCAAGTTTTTTGTTAGTTAAAACAAGTAATATATTCTTTAACATAATTTAATTATCCGCATTAATATGTTAGTACCATTTGATAATTATGGTATCAATATTTAAAAACAGTTATGTTTAATTTTTCACATTTACTTACAATATATTTTTTGTACATATTTAAAATACTATTCACTTACTTATTTTTCGTGCAGTTTTTAATGGTCTCCCATTAAGATATTACTCCGGTATTTTTATTGATATTGATTTAGAGTCCCTAATTTTTTTTCGGGTGCACTGCTTTTCATTGTTCGGCTTGCATGTTGATTACACTTACTCTGTACCACACACACACACAAGCTAGCGAACTATGCGCTTTCAAGCACTTAAGAACAGAGTTGAGTTGAGTTCCGCGGGGAGGGGGAGGAGGAGTAGGAGGAGGATCGCGGGGGGGGCAACGTGGAAATGGCAATGCAATTTGTCCCATGTAGTCCTTCTCCCGTGTCCTTTGGCTGCAGTTCCTTGCCAGCGTTCAGAGACCCTTATCTTATGGGATTACATTAAAATGTCTTCGGGTTGGATGGTGAAGAATCTGGATTGGCGGGCGGAAATGCTCGGGAGCTCCGGGGCTCGGAGGCGGTGAGCATGTTCCTCGTCAATCTTCATTTGGGCCCCGCAACTGTTTACTGTTTACTCCAAACACCGGAGCTTGTATTTCAATTCGAGAAATGGCCAGCTGGGATTAAAACTGCACGAGCTGTCCGTGTTAGCAAATGCCATATTAAGTATACGTTTAGGCATCCGATGAGAACATTAATCTGGGAAATCAAGTATTGAGGAGGCTATTGAAATGTGAAACAACATTTTATTTAATCGTTAAACTTAGATGGTAGTTTCACAAATATATATTACTTAATTGATCATTTTTTTTATTCTAAATAAGGAGGAGAATAAAATAAAAATGTATTATGGAAAACATTACTAACATTTGCATAAGAATGCCTATTTAAATATTATGTTCCTTGAGTAACTTATGTCTATTTTGTTTTAACACATTGCACAACTGATATTAATATTATTCATAAAATATTTTCCCATAATTTTCTTAGAAAATTATTGAACTTTTATTCTCATTTAATAAGTTTATTTATTACGACTTTCATATTGAAACTCATCAAATATTACAATGTTGTATTACATTTGTTTTAATTTTACATTATTATATAAATAAATGAATGTAGTTAAATTCCTTAATTTGTTCGATTTCCTTAAATCCTTTCCCTTAAGGAACTTCCACCCCATAATAAGTAGCCTCTGCTCATTATTAACTATTCCTGAGCTGGACAATTCGCTGCTAATTGGATAGTTACCCCCCTGCCAGGAAATTTATTTGGTCAGGGAGGCAAAGGTTACCTGCAACTAATGTCAACCGAAATGGGCCGAACTGGAAATGGAAATGGAGAAGGAAATGAAAGTAAAAACGATTTCGATTAGCTCTCTCCCGTCGGTTGGAGGGCCCTCAGAAAAGGTGTGTGTACCGGCCTAAACCCGTGCATGTGGGGGCCATCGTTTTTGGTTTCGTTTCGTTTTGGGCAATTAAATGCAAAGAAGGCCTCGGTCGGGCCTGTCCGCTGCCCGACCAAAAAAAAAAAAAGGTGTCAGTCGAGTGCTTCGGGTCATTTCGCTGCCACAATGGACACTCCAATGTTCAGAGGTGAAGAGAGTGCTGCTGAGGGAAATGCCAAATTGGATCAGGCTAATGCTCAGCAACTGTCATGTGCAGTTAGGCTAACATAGCATAAAATACATACAGGTGCACAGAGAAAAAAAGTACTACTTTTATACTATATGAACTATATATTCAATTGATAAATTATGGTTATATTTCATTTTAATCTATAATGTAAGCAAACTATATTTATAACTTATTTCTATGAATAATTAGGCAGAGGTGACTTAGATTAATATTTATAAAAAAAATTAAGTACATTTTTCAGGGCACTATGAATTCATAAAATTAGATTTATTTCTGAGTGCACGCACACAGCCTGTGTATGACACTTGACGCTAAAAGTTAACGCACGCGACGCCATTAGGCGCAACTTGGCCTGCACTGGTAAACACCTCACCTCCGTGCCCCCGCCATCAATTCCTCCTCCCACCACCATTTCCATCAGCCGTGCAACAACAACTAACAACAGCAACAAAAGCCAAACGAAAGAGCCAAACAACTTTGAACATTTTCGACAAACATGTCACACATTCATATGCGCAACGCACTGCCGCATCTCACTCCCCACGCGGCACAGTGGTTACCATAAAACTATTTATATACTTATGTTTTACTTCAAGCTGCGCTTAAGAGTTATATTTTAAAGTGAAACCAATAATATTTGTAAAAGATATTATTATTCTTTTAGTTATTAAACAAAGTTATTGCTACTAAACAATAATTCAAAATTTTCCCTTTCCTTTTAACGTTTATCATAACCTCCGAAAAAATAAATTCATTAGTTAGTAAAATTAAAATAAAAATTTTCATATTTAACAGTTGATATGCACACGGTATTTAATGATATATTTAAATTAAATGTATTTATTTATCAAAACAAAAAAATGAAACGCATAGAAATAACTATAAATGTTTTATTTAGATGCCTTTGTTTTCAGAATTTTTAAACTAATAAAATAAAATCAAACAATTAGTTGGAATTAGTTGAATAGTGAGAAGCACAACTGAAAGGAATATAAAAGGCATATATATTTAAATTATTAATCAATCCCCGCAAAATGTTTTATATTTTCTTTTAAATACCTTTTCCCCTGAGTTCCGGTTTCTGGGTAGCAACAAAAAAAATAATCTCTTCCCATTTTTTGTGAGTATATATCTTTGTTGTTCGATACCTTTTTTAGAAATCGGTGTTCCTTGCCCCACTGCCTCCTTGGCCACTTGACACCACAGCACCACCGCAACACATTCTCACATGAGCACTATATGCGACCTGACAACAGCTATAGCTATCGCTATCTCTCCTGCCCAGTCGCTCTCCCTCTCTTTCCCTCTGCAGTGTCGCCACAGCCATCGATCGAAATCGAATCACACAACATCGTTGTTGTTGTTGTTGTTAATGTTGTTGTTGTCGGTGTTGTTGGTGGTGCTGTTCGGGGGCCCTTCAATCAGCTGTCAAATGAAAATGTCAAAATATCAAAAGTGAAAAAGGCAAAGTAAACTTAGAGGCCCGGGTCTCGAGCCCATTATTGTGTTGTTTTCAGCCTTCTTTTTTCTACTACTACCAACGCTGCCAGGCCTTTTAAGAGGCCTCCTGTTCTCGTCTTGTTGTTTTTTATTTCGAGTGTCCATATAGAATATGTATGTTAGAGTGTTGGTTACTAAATACCTGGTACTCGTAGTGCTCCAGGGTATACGGTATTCGCGAATAATATTGGGAAATTATATTGAAAAACTAATGGTTGCCAATACTGCTAGTATTTTATATATTAAATCACGTATATCATATTAGCTACTAATAATAATAAATAAATATATGTAATGCAATAAAACTTCTGTTGAAATACAATAAACTAATTATATGTAATATTGGAACTATATTTTTATAATCTCTAAAGATCTGTGATCTTGTTACAACATATTACAACATTACATGGCTAACAAATCATAATAAGTTAACTATATAGTTTTTCACATTGATATAAAGCAAGTCTTTATTAATTTAAATTACTATTCTTCAAAATTAAAAATTTTAAAAAATTAAACTTGTAGGACTTAAATGGACTAATTTAATTTTATTCCTACAAGTTTAATAGTGATATCCATTGATTTTGGTCTTGTTTTCTTATAATTTCTGGATGTTTTGTATATTTTTTATTTTCTTTAATTAAAATTAAAGGTATTTAAAAGTGCTATCCTTTGATTTTAGTGTTGTTTCTTATAATTTTTGGTTTCTTTTATATATTTTTTTTATTTTCTGTTTTGATGATGTTTTTGTCTGAGTGTTTGGCATCGCTTGGTCCGCCGATTCGTTAGTTTCGTTAGTTAGTCATGCAATCAGTCAGTCATCCGCTCGGTTCGTCAATCCGTCAGTTCGTCAGTCGGCTTTAAGTGGCCCTAAAATGGGAAAGAAGGAGCGTCATACAGTCTAGACTGCTTTATGTTGGCGATCTAAAACCTTAATTCAGAAATACATTATATTAAAAAAAAAAAAAACAGTAGGAAAAATATTAAAACTAAACATTTTAAGGTAAGAATTTTGTACTCTAAAATCACAGAAATTTGTTAAAAGATTTGCAACATACCAGAGTTCACTGTAAGCCAACTTCAAAGGGTTTTGCAGGCCGTAGAAAGAAAAATCAACAGATAGAAACAACAACAAACCTATCGAGCATACAAACATATATAGTATGTAAATGTTGTACATACTGCTGGCTATGTACCTATATTTTATATATATGCCTTTCGGGGTATCAAGTTGACAGCCCCTGTGGCGCAAGGTGTTTGCCATTAAACGACTAGATCAACAAAACCGAGTCGTTCCGAGCAATCAAGACCAGAATTGTGTACGCAGAGTTAAAAAGGCACCAGCTATATAATGAATATTGGATTTTACGACTTATAGACATAAATTAACGAGGCTAGACTCCACTAACTTTTTGAGCAATTTATTTAATTGCTTACATGATAAAAAGTTGTTTACATCTTTATCAAATAATAATTAGAGTTTTTATTGAACTAGAAATAAATATAACAAATAAAAATGAAATTACAGATATTCCTATGACATTTAAAAATACACAAATTATAGAAATAGTTGCTATACCATTTATTTATTTAAAAGAACACATTTTGTGGCAAATCAATGGACACCTCGTAGCCAATTATAAGATTGTCCATCGAAGAGTAAAAAGTGTGGACATTTCGGTGACGGATTCGTTTGACATTTGACTGGGGACATTGGAGAGGACATGACCGTGACAATAATCGCATTTCTTATTTCGTGTTTCGAGCTGCTTCCTTAATTCGGTACACCTTAGCACCATCCATCCATCCATCCATCCATTCAGCCATTCATCCACCCATCCAACCGACACAAATCAATACCAGTGAAGAAACTCACGAACGGCCATAAAAGATGGGCCCCACCATACAATGCGATATGGAACGATATGGGGGTTTGTGTGTTGGACACCATTTATGGCCTGCCCCATTGTACTATCAATATTTGTGGCTCCTCTTCGGTTTATTATTATTTTTTCGATACCCTTTCTGGAGGTATTATCAGCACTACAATCAAGGATAGAAAATGCAAATAGAAAATGAATAAATTTATTATTTATTAAGATGAGTAACTTATAGGAATATTGCTTTTAAATAAATAAAATTAAAAAAAGATTCATTCAAGTTAACCACTGTATTGAACCATATTAGAGTAATTTTAATTTGATTATTATTTTTTTTAGGATAAACTTATTGGAGTATAGCCTTTAGAATAACATATTTAAAACGATTCATTAATTTCTAACCACAATATTTATTGTACAAAACCGTGTCAAATTTCAGTATATTAATTTTGAAGGGCATTCAATGCTTCGGTCTTCGGTAGAAGCCTTCCATTCTTGTCACTTTTTTGGCTGGCCCGGCTTTGTGCATGGCATTAGCTTTGGGTTTTGGTTTCGGTTTTACATATGCGGCTAGTGGGTGTGGGTGTTGCTCGTGCTCTTAACGGGTTTCTCTGGCTTTAACGGTTACTGCCGCTCGTTTACGACTCTTTTTATTGGTATTATTAATGCCCGAATCTTCCATTTTGGGGCGGTGCGATCTATTGTTACCTTCAGCGAACTCGAGAGAGTTGAATGTGGTAGTAGTAATAATCGACAGCCAACTTGAATCGTATCAACAATTTGTATCTTCGTCGAGTGGCAAACGCATCTTACGGCATTAAGTCGTATTTTTTACACATTAAACTTTGATTTTCTCTCTGTTGATTTGCTTTGGTTTTATTTGGGGGAACATAAAGGGGAAAACTCTTTGGGAGGAAAGTAGTTTTCGATGAGAATAATTGAGTAATCCAATTCGAAATGGTTTTAGTGCGGGAGGTGATAAAAAATGCACATAAATATAAAAAGAGTTATATAAATATTGGCATTCAACTAATATTTAAAATATATTGTATTAGCTAAGAAACAACATATTGATTTAAATAAACTGTAACTAAACAAATTTCATTTAAGCATCTTTTAAAGTATTCAATACAAAATTTCCACTTCTTATTTGTTGCTATGGAATTACATAACTCCGCTTTAATTATTTCAATAGAATCTTTTTCATCGTAAAACTCAGCAAACCAATCACGCCCGGAATTGTTATTAACGAATTTTCAGCCCAGCTCTCAGTTGAAGTAATATTTCAATCAAATCCGCGTCGCCGCTCCAAATTACAACATAATTTTCAGATCTTTTCTGCCTTTTACAATTTCCGCATTACAAATTAATTTCTACGACCACCCCGGACCACCTCCCCTCCCACAAAAAAAAGAATCCCTCCCACTGAAAGCTGGAATATTAAAAAATTGAAATCTGTTTAATGTGTTTACTCGACCAGCTCCGTCAATGTGCACGGGAAAATTTCATTAAAAGGGAAAGCCAGGCCGGAGGATGCGAAATGAGACTATTCGAAGGGACGAGGGGTGATGGCTGGGAAATTGTGGCGACTCATGGCGCAATCGTCAATTATGGGCCAACAAGGAAAAGCGGAAAAAATATTGTGTTCGATAATCAAACCGAAAATGTGCACAGCTTGAGTCAAAATAACGAAAATTCGGGGAAGGGGCTGGGTCGACGGGCCAACAAAAAGGCGCTGAAAGCGGCGAAGGACCGGACTTTTGAGCAGCAGGATATGCGTACATTCGCCTTCCCCTTTCGCCACATCCTTCTTGTTGTTCCTTTCTCCTTTATTTTTATATATATACAACTTTTTTTTGGCAATTTGCCACCCACCGCACGCGTCGTCGTTGGCAGGCCCATAATTAAATTACACATATTTTAGTTTGTGCGTGTGCGTGTGCTCAGGCCTGCTGACTTGCTTTTCCCATTGTGGAAAAGCGTCCTGTTTTTCCTTTCGGAACTGCTGCCCCGCCCCTCCGCCATGACTTCGACATCCGCCGAAAACCGAAAACTTGGCCGTGAAAGTGAAAATACACATGAGAAGCAATTTGGTGCACAAATGTGTGAAATATGTAATCACCGAAATTTTTGTTTTCCTTCTTTAAGTAATTACAATTTTATTTGTTTCGACAAGGAAAAGAGGGTTGGGAAATAACAAGCAATACGTTTCAATTAAAGGGTATTTAATGAAACTCAGTGGGATTTAAAAGACTCAGAACTTTTTCTTTATGCATAGAAAAACATAGGCGATATTTTATGAATTCATAAATTTTTATAATGAAATTATTTAACTTTTTGATTAAAATGCTATATTTATTAGCATTGTATACGAAATCAAATTATACAAAATCAAAACTCATAAAACAAATGTATGGTATTTTATTTTGAATATGCAAAAAAAATTAGTTTTAAAAATTCAATTTTATTGAATACAAAAGCTTTATTGAATTTTATTTATCTCTTTTTTTAATTAATTCCAATTGTATCAAATAAGGAAAAGGTATTTTAATATGCGTTGGAAATGTATATATCTTTCTCTTTTATAAGTGCAATGAATTAATGACAATTAAAATGCTTTTAGCCCATTCCAATATTTTTAATATTAAGTTCAAAATTGATTATACCTATATTTTTTTTTCTTTTTTTTTTTTGTAAAATCTATTCGTAACACGGGCGTTACAAATTTAATTGGCTAAACAATAAGCGTTAACTGCTATATGTTCGGGATATGGACCTGGCTAATAGCGCATCTGCCGCTGTGCATCAGCCACATTCTCCACTTCATACTCGTACTCCATCTCCACTTTCGGTTTCGAGCGACTGCGTCGACCGGCAGCCGGCGATTTCTTGTCCTTCATCGATTTACTGCCGACGGGTTTCTTGGCGGGCACTTTGAGGTCCTCAATATCATCGGCATCCGCATCATCATCATGTCCATCGGAATCGCCAAAGTCGCTGCCCACCTCCACCTCCTCCCGGTGGCCGGAATCGCTTTCATAGTCCTCCTCCGCATCATCCTCTTCTTCATCGTCTGAATCGGCCTCCACGAACTCCTCGTCGAGCAGAGCCCGTTGGACTTCGCGGGAATCCTCCGTATCCACCTCCATTTCGCGCTCCAGCTCCAGCTCCTCCTCATCCTCATCTTCGTTCTCTTCATCCTCCTCGTCGACGCGTTCCGCTTCCAGGGCCTTGTTGAAAGCGGTCTGCGCGAAGTTGTAGATATCCCGGTAGGTGCCCTGTTTCAGACGGTCCATCAGGGCCTTCTCTATGTGGTTGTCGATCTTGGCTGCCACCAGAGCCTTCGCCTCTCGCCGCGTCTCCCGCCGTTCGATCTTCGTGGACAGGGGCACTATGAGCTTCTGGCGTCGCAGCTTCAGCTTACGCATCCGCATCAGGTATTGGGTGATCTTGAGGAAACGCTGCTTGTTTTTGGCGATCATGTACTTGGGCCAGAAGACCAGGTTCTCGTTGATCTGCTCGATGGCCTTCTCGAAGTTCCTGGACAACTTGATGCGCTCCCACATCCGGCTGGGCATGTGGGCTCTCTCCGCCGTCTTCATAAACAGATAGATGATGCCCTTCGCCTCCCGAACGGTGGCATATTGCGAGTTGGCCAATGGACAGGTGCGTCGGGTGCACAGACCCGTCAAATTGTACTCATGCCGGCAGAAGGTACGCGTATCGGTTTTGACTTTGTGCGAGCAGAAGGATTTGTTGATGATGCTCCAAACCACGTCGTCGTGCTGCATGGCGGAAGCTCTTGCTAAATTCCCTCAAAATCACAAATATATATATATAATAGATAATTATCGATAGGCATGGGGTTATGCGGCTCTATGCGATAACACGAACATCGGTTCAACGATAATTATTTTGAACTAAAATATATCCATCTAATAATTTGTGTTATTTGGATAAATGTATAACTAATGATTACAAATATAGGTTAAGTTCTGTAATTAATAAGTTTGCAAAAGGTCTGGGAAACCCAAATAAATCAAACATAAATATTTGAAAGTGCAAAGATATAAGTGAAATGAATTAATGACAATTCAAAATGATTTCAGTCCATTCCCATATTTTTAATATTAAGTACTGAATTTATTTTACCTATATTTTTAGTAGTGTGGAATATTTTTTGGAATACATTTCCGCATATCCTTTTTGCTTATTTCTTTCACGAACCTCTAATAAATGTCCGAAGTATTGCAATGTCCATCTAAACTCCGGTTGGAAGACCGGCAGTAAGCTCTCCAAATGAGCCAACCCAATGGGTTGAAGGAGGCAGCAGCTGCCCTCGACTGCCAATGTGAGATGAAATCGAATCGCTGACGACTCACTCGACCGCAGCTGGAAATGCGGCGATGCCAGGATTCTGAGCTGGAGAGCTGGTGAGAGAGCGAAATGTGACCTTGAATCCTCGATGGGCAGGAGCGGCAGGACTCGGATTACGAATGCGCTGCGCGTGACTTCCAGTTAAGTCCTAATTATGTCAGTAACTCATACGAGATTGCAAAGGATTTCAGGAGGGCACTAGGTACAGGGGAGGAGGAGGAGGAGGAGAGGAATCTGCTGCGTGCCTGCCACGTTCGCCGCACGGCGATGACGCAATTTCCAAAAGATTTGCAACCGAAACACACACTCGCACAAAGGTGGCACGATGTCCTTCGGTGCAGGATGTGCTATGTGCTGGGTTCTGTGGGATATATATGTACCATACATAACATATATATAGCATCAGGGGTTCGTGCACCACCCATCCGAATCCAACTGAAAATATCTGAAAACAACTGCGGCACAGCCGGCTCTTGTCACTCAACTCACTGCCCTAAAGAGATTTTACACAGAGAGAAATGCTTAGGTACTATGAATTAAGGAAATTGTATTTTCTTGTTTTATATTCAATTAAATATAATTTTTACAAATGTGTTTTTAAACCTTTTTTAACATGGTTCTTTAAAACATATATCAAGTAATTTCCTATAAACCGTAAATATTATTAAAAAATATTTATATTAGAGATTTTTTTTTCCTTTAAATGTTTAAGTTAATTTCTTAGGCCGATTGCAAAATCTAAAAATAATTAATATGTTTTTGAATTGATATGCCAATATAAATTTCTATAAAAGGTATTTTATCAAGAGTAACTATTTATCTGTGTTATAACTTTTCCACAATGGTAAGTCCACAAAATCAACGTAAATAAATATTTTAAAAATTCGTAGCATAAAATATACATAATAAAATAAATTAAATTTAATATGTGATTTATTTAAAGTAAATATCTTTTATATATTTATGTTATTATATTCCTATAGTGACCATATTATTCATTTTTTTTTCCATGTATCTATTATAATGATGCGATTCCAGCGGGCGTCGGTGGGCGAACAACCCCCGAATACGCAGCAGTCCTTCAACCATTCATTCATTCATCCGTCCATCCATCCATTCTGGCATTCAGTTAGTGAGTCAGTGGGAACCCGGCCAGCCTACTCACCCAGTTATGAGTGGAGTGTCCTGCGCCTTTTGTCCCGCTTAGCAACAAGCGATAAATTCTGTTCGCCCTGGCATAGGTAAAGCGTTGCGTTGCGGAACTGAAATGAAATAAAGTTGGTGGCTCCGGTGGTGGTGCTGGTGGTGGTGGTGGTGCCGGGCTCGATGCTCTGATCCCGAGATGCATCCCCCAAAATCGACAGTGTTTCAACCCCTGCGATGCTGATGATTCACGGCGTCGAGCAACGTTTGCAAATGCCATGGAAAATTCCATGCATCAAATGAATATACTTGTAGTACATATGTACAAAAGCAGCCTTCAAGTGCGCACAAAGTATATAAGTATTTTCAACATCGGGATATTTTACTACTTTAGTTAGTATAGGTAAAATTATACTAGAAAAATAGTTGATGGATATTTTATTAATACAAATTTGAAAGTTTGTTAAAAGTTACAAATAAATTAAAGTACCATGGAACCTTAAAGTATCTCTAAGTACATTTTGTATTTGCAAGTACATTATGAAATAAAAGTAATTATAAAATAAGTAAATTGCTGTAATTTTTTTTAATAGTGGCTCAAAATTGAATGATTTAATTTAAGTTCTCTGAACAATTTATTCAAATTTTATCATCTTATATTTTGCAATAATTCAATACCTCGGAAATAAATGCGAATTTTTGCCACAGTACTTAATTCTTTTTTATTAACATAACTCCCCTTCTACCTATTATATTTAAGATTGCTCAAGTCTGTGGAAAACTTACCGCATTACATTGCAGCATTCATTTGAGAATCTCGGAAGCGAAAATGTTTCACCTACTAGTGTCCTTCGCATCTCAGACTGATTATTACGAGGACCTGCAAAGGAGGATGGGGACGGAGCCCCACACGAGTGGTTCCTCTTACCATAATCATCTTAATAATTTCACAACTCATGTCTTTATTACATTTTTCCACTCTTCTTCCGGCACCGGCACCAGCACCGCCACCGCATTATAATTTCCCAGCGCTCGGTGGAATTTTTTAATTTCAACAGAACAAAGTATCTTTCGGCGACGAGAAAGCTGGAGTTGTGGCGCAAAAAACGAGGGGGGAAAAAAAGAAATAAGAAAAAGAATCTTCATGCGTGTGCCCCAGACGCATTTTCATTCCCATTTCCCCCGAGCAGGAGGAGACGGACGCATTTCATCAAAGATGAGATACTTGCCGCGTCGTAATTTAATCCCTCGGTGCTTTTCATCAAAAATATGGCGGTAATAAGGCGGAGAAACCCTTCGGCAACCCTCTCCCAGCAGGTGACCCTTGGATCAACCTTCGATGGTGAATGGAGCAGCTTAGCTAATTGGGAGGCGGTCCTTCAATCAGCCGTTAAGATCGAGGAGGTACAATGTGATTTCCCATAATCCCAGCAAGGCAACAAATCAAGTCCTGCGAATCCCTTTCCCTCTGATTGAGTTCCTTCTTTAAGACCTTTTTTTGTGGATCTTAGCCCTCTTCGATCCGGGGAGTAGACTTTTTGATTGTTACAAATAATGAACGCAGTTTCCTTTTCAAATTTATGGAAGAAAAGAGGATTTCACAATAACTGTTGAACTTTAATAATAGCTAAAGCTTAGGGGAAAATATTTTTTGATATAATAATTTTTATAAAACCATTTACATTAAATAGTAGAAAGTGGTTTTCATTGAAATTTAAATTAAAGATACTTGACAAACCCAAAAAAGGAATTTCAGAAAATTAGTTTACACTGTTTTATAAACGCCTTAAATTTAGAAATGTTTTTAGATATTTTCCAATTATTTTTGAACATTTCCGTTAATAATACAAATTTTTATAGTCATACTTATTTGTGTGTTTAAGTATCCCCGATCCTCTGTCGATACATCCACTAATCATTCCATCAATTCTCAAATACTTGTTGCTTTTCGTTTGAGTTTAAGTTATTTTAATATTGCCCTTTCCCCATATAAAACAGAAAATCATTTGGAACATATTTTAGCTGTCACATTTCTCGGGGTCCCGAGTATAAGAGACCGAAATGGAATGATCTTCCCCTTGAACATTCAGTTGCCTGCTACTCCGGGGACTTAAATATAGAACGGCCTTCCAGAAGAACTAAAAACAGGTTCCATCCGCACACCCCCGCACACACTCGCACACCCACACACACACCATGTGCACATGCCGCATTCTCCCGGAGCCGAACTAATTTTAGGGGCCCCTCCTCTCCTCGGGGACGGGAACATTTGAAGGTCCAAGGAAGCAGTGCAGCTGCATCGGAACTGTAATTGGATGGCGTTGAAACGATCCTTTGCCCGAATTAGTGTCCCCTTTTGTTGTGGCAATGGGAAAGAGTTGAGGATGATTCCGTATCCGATTCCCACGCAATTTATACCAGGGAAGATATACATAATATATATAATTGTATAGTTCAGTTGGGAAATCTTTTAAATGCCTTGAAATTAGAAACCTTCAATTAATTTTATTGATGTTTTGGTATGTATCCTAAAGATTTCTAAAGATACAAATTAATTTAAATTTTTAATGTCATGTTTTCGGTTACTATTTCAAATTGCTATACAAAATAAACTAAACGTTTTTTATACTATGACTTCTCCCCGCATCAACAATGAGTCTTTGTTTTTAAATATAAAATAGTTTGCTTTTAAATATTTAATACTATTAGAAATCATCTTTGATAAGGCTAATTAACCTTTGATTCATCGAAATCCCAACACATTTTTCAAATATGTTTTTTATGAAGCAATGAACATTATTTATTCTTTTCAACTCTATAATATTAAGTACATTTAAGTTTTACTAATTTTGTTTAAAATACATTAATTAAATTGGTTTTAGATTATCATAATAGTTAAAGTTTACATTTGAGATATGATATAAAATCAGTTTTATTTAATTGAATAACCGCTTACTTAATCCGGTTGAAAATATATTTTTGATTTGTTTTTATATAAATTCCAGTACTTTTTAAAATTTCAATAAAAATATATATAGAAAGGGTATGCCCCGATTCATAAGTTATTCAGGTTTTGGCCAGCAATCGTGTGTGCGGGGTTGTGCCCCCGATTAGACTTGATCAGATAAATCCCCGATCGATGATAGAACGCTTGAAAAGCACCGCGAAGCTGGCAGTTAACGCCGGACTGCCAGCCGCGATGCATGCGATTGATGTGTCACCCGGTCCGATTTCCGTAACCGGAATCACCCCCTCCGCCCCGCATCCCTACCTGCCCAACGTGACATTTGTCCCCGGACTGAATGGATCGGGTGAGCAGCGAATTGGACCGCTCGTCGCCGAACGGACAGCTAGGAGGGAACTCTTCTACGGCATCGAAGTGATGGCCGCCGGTGCGGGTGGGAAGCCCATCCAGCTGGACTTTAATCGCTTCCTACCCATCCTGCCCACCTTTGTGAGCGTCGTCTGGCTGGGATTGCGCTATTGGGAAGTGGAGCCCGTGGAGAGCGTCGAAAGCCTCCGACTCTGTCAAAAACTGGGCGAGCGAATTCCCGTGATGCCTCACCTCTCCGCCTTCCGGTTGCCCCAGAAGCGACTGGACCAGTTACTGGCCCTCAACTTCACCAGTTTGTTGGTCGTGCGGGGGGATCTTGTGCTTGAGGATCAGGACTTCACCACCAGCCTGCCCATGGTTGAACGTTCCAAGCTCATGCGAGGAGGTAAGGAAATAAGAGAGCTGAGGATTAGGTTGGGATGAAAGAAATTTCATGAGAGAATTTTATAAATTTTACGAGTTTATTGACATATATAAATATTATAATTGATTTTGTAAGGGGTTAATATATAATACGATTAAAAAATGAAAGTTCTATATTCGAAAATGGATAAAAATCTATGGAAAACTGATTAACCTAATGAAAAAACTTTACACAAAAAGTTGTAATGTGTTATTAAAATCCTTTTCCCTAGATAAAATTTCCGTATGTGTGGCAGGATATCCAGAAGGATATACCAATCGAGGGGATACACCACAGGACTTTAGCAGAAATATGGAGTGCCTAAAGGCAAAGGTTAGTTGAAGGTTTTGTTAAGCTTCATTTATAGTTTAAAACTTTTCGAAAAGATATAATATTTAACAACTGTATTAATTAAATAGGTATTAATTTTATCTGCACCAAAAATAAATCTTAAAGGTGGCGGCAGGCGCTGATTGCATTATCACCCAGATGTGCTACCAGTCGGAGGCCATCATCCAGTTTGTGAGGGACTGTCGGGCAGCTGGTATCACGGTTCCCATCGTTGTGGGTCTGATGGTCCACGAATCTTTTCGATCTTACAAAATAGTGGAACGAATTACCAATATCCAGATGTCGAGGGAACTCAGCGAGGAGCTGAATCAGCTGCGAAGTCGGAAAAAATCAGAATCAGGTTCTGCATCCAGTGCGACTTTGGAGTTCTTCGTTAGCCATACAGTGCAAATAATTCGCGATATCCTGGACGCTGATGTCGGAGTGTGGGGAGTGCATTTCTTCACTATGAATCGTTTTCATCCGGTCCAAGAGGTGCTTCAGGAGCTGCGGGAATTGGACCTGCTCAAGGAAGCCTTCGATAATGGAAACCAACCTCCTGAGGTCTAATCTGGCTTTGAAACTATGATTAACCTATTAATTTTAAGAAACTTGCTGCATTTATGTTAAATAATTTAATTTAATAATTTAAATGATCTTATGCCATACCTGCTGCATTTTTTATTTGTACAGAAATTTTGAGTTATGCTAATAAATAATTAAAATCAGATATTTAACCAATAGCGAATTGGTTTACATTTCTTATTCTTATTATTAAAACAATATTTTACCCATTAAAAAATGTCATAAATGCCAGCTACAAGATATATTCAATACAAAAAGAAACAATTTAAATTTTTAATAAAATAATAACAAATAAAATTTCTAGCAATGTTTAAAAAATATGTGAATAAAGTCCTTAATGAATAATGTTCGTCACATGCAATTTAATTTTCGTATTAACTTAACTTAATTTTGTTAAAATAACTGGGATCTTTGGTTAAAGACTTGGATTTTTCCACAAACAAAACAAAAACCATTAAAGGCTTACCCTACCACCGAAACCGAAATCCTGGACAAAGTCCCCGAGTAGCCAGAGGGCCAGCAAATCCAACCCCTTTTTCCTTGACCATCGAACAATAACAAATGATGTGACTGACATGGCTAATGGCCAGGATTCAAGCCTGCAGCTGGCCGAAATGCGGAGCGTGATGAATGGATCTCGCTACCCCTTCCTTTGCATATGCGAATGTTGCAGCTTTGGTGCGTCATCAACGTCACTCAATGTCACACGGGCCTTCGAATCGGAACGCCGAGCAAATGCGTAGATACGTATTTTTGATGGTTTTCAAGCGGAATAATAGAACTGTTGCGTCACCGCACCTTCTTCTTCAGTCGGGACTTGCCACCGGGGAAACCCAAGGGGTTGCCGTTCCCTGCCCCTGCCCCATGCCACTGTCTTTTGACAAAAACAACATTTGACATTTGTAACTTGCGGTTGATCGGCCATGGAAAAAGGGATAAGTGCCGCCTCCCCACAGGCCCAACTCCCTCAGTGAGCGAAAAACCATATTTCAATTGCAGAATATTTTATTTCAAAATTAAATTAGGATTTGGGGTTATCAATATTCCTAAATAGTTTGCTATCAAATACATTTGATTTAATTATATTCTATTAAATATTAGGTTGAAAAGAGTTTATGTTTTGCCAATAAAAATTACCATTTAATGTATAAATAAATCAATAATACAATTTCCAGAAACTGAACGTAATCTTATATATTTAAACAACAAACATTTTAGTTATTTTGTTGAAATACAAACCAAAAATGAATATAGATATAACAAATGCTTAAACTGATTACCAATTGGCATTAATTTTCAAATGTAACATTCTTAGTACTATTACTTTTTCTAACTAAATTTTCTCAGTGCATTATGAAAAGGGGTTGCGGCCCCCAAATGACGCAGATGGAGACGGGACTAAAAGGTTTCCACTGCCCCTCCATCGCTTCAAATCCCGGCGCCTGCTTTTCTTATTTTTTGCGCTTATTTTTGCAGCTGTCGCTTCGGCCTGAAAAATGATGTGCGAATGCGAATTTCCTTCGCTCTTCTTTTGGTTATTTGCTTGAGCTTGTTGACATTTTGGGGTGAGGGGTATAGTTTGCAACTCCGCTCTGCAATTATTTATCGGCAATTAAGCCAAACAAATGACGCCGTTAGAATGGACAATGCGCATATTGCGCATACGCCGTGTCTGACATAACTCTTGGGATTTGTCGTCCTCTAAACCGCTCCCCATTCCTTTGACCCTGCGGGTCTTTAAGGCACTTTAAAATAACCGAAAACCATTTCAGTTCATTGGGACAATAAAGTAAAATGTGGACATAAATATAACAAATAATAATAATATAAATAAATAACAAATAAATGAAGAAGGAAGCTCAAAACCATTTAAAACTAAAGTTACCCCTCAATTTCTGGATTAAACCACACTTTTATCTTATATCCTTGTATTTAATTGAATACATTTTTCTTCCGTTTATTTGTGAATTATCTTTGTGTACTTCTCATTGCCTCCAACAACAAATAAACATAATTTAAGTCTTGGATTCATGTTTGACCACAACTGACTTCTTAGCGCTGACCCCTCAGAGATCAGATACAAATGTATCTGTATCCGTAGGAACACATTTCGATCAGAGAAATGCAATTGTGCGGCTCATTTGGCATCTCCTTCTCTTGGCCCCTTTTTTTCTTCGCTTTGCAGCTATTTTTTTTTTATTTCTTTTCCACGATTTGCTATGCGTCGTTTAATTTTATTTCAAAACAAATAAGCGTAAAATGGGGAAATCTACGATAAATAAAACCAAAAAGCAAGCCTATAAATCGGTGTGTGAGGTTTGGTTTGTATTTGTGTGGGTTTTTGTTTGCAGCTAAAGCGAAAGATCAGCCGAAGTCGCAGTCGCAGTCGCCGTCGCAGTTGCTGCCTCGGTCGCCGTCGCTGTCGTCCGCAGCAGATGCAATAAAAAAGTTTGCAAAAGTGGTTTGTCGAGAAGGGGGAGTGGAAGAGTGGCAGGAGGTGGAAAAGGAGGAGGAGGAGGAGGCTGGCAAACGATCGAGCGAACAAAGAAGCAAAGAAAAAACAGCCAGCCCAAAAAAAAGGAAAATAAAAAAGCAACTCGAGAGTCACGTTCACGTTTCGCTGCCGCCGTCGGCAGAGGCAGCGGCAGCGGCAGAGTAAGTTTCAGAGGCAGCGATCAGCTGGCAGAACTTCGATTCAAACCAGCTGAGCACTCTCTCTCTCTATTACTCTCTTTGTACAGCTCTCCCCTAAACTGAGAGAGAGGGTAAGATAATAAAGAGAAACTCGAATGACTCGCGATCAAAGAGAGGCATTCAGGAGAATGAGATTATTTAAGAGAGAGTTGGGCAAAATACTCAAGAGAAACAGTCCCATAATACAAACTTTTCTGATCTCTTTGGACTTATGACAGAAAAGCGAAGAAAAATGTTTACATTAATATTTCGAAGAGAGCAATATGTACTATTAATTCCTATTAGTTGTTTTCCTGTAATATGCACGGTATAAGATTAATTCTTATTTAAAAAGTATTTTATTTTAGTGGTGAACAACAGATGAAGCTGAAATCTTACAAAGAACGAACAACACCGGTTTTCTCTTAAGCGATCATATGAAAAGCTACTTAAAATATTAAAGAGAGAGAACAGAGATGTTCTTATGCCACTCACACTCTCTCTTTAAATCTCCACGGATCGCTCAAGAGAGACATTTTATTTCGAATACATTTATAAAATGTGAATATAGTGTAAGATCTCTTTTACAGGTATTTATTCCACTAAATAGTTTGAGGATAGAATTTGATTACCGAAAAAACCAAACATAAATACATTTTGTAGATACATTTTGTTGGCTATCGCTTTTGTTGTTTCCGATTTTTGTTTTAGCCTTTTTAGTTTTCTAGTTTTTGAAAGAAGCCTCTGGGCGGCATGCGGCATGCGGCATTTTTGTTGTCGTTGATTTTCACAGATTTCCTTTCATTACACAGTGAGCACCAAAATGAATTTTTATTTCTAATGTTATTTTTCCCAAAAAAAAAACACCAAATGGTTTTAAAAATATATTTATTTGGAAATAACATGATCATAGCCACACAAATTATAAAATTAAATACGAAATAAGACAATTATAATCTTGATGCTTTTATTCTTTATTAATTGATAATTATTATTTATGTTACTATTTTTATACACAATTTTTTGGTGTAATCGTATTTAAATGTTGTTTTAGTAATATTTTGAGTATTTAATTGAATTTAAATATGTAATTTGTGTAATTCCTATTGGAAATTTCTAATTTATTCTAGAATTCTAGAAGCGTTTAGCCAGTATAAACTGTAGTTGCATGCCAGTCTTTCTTCTCGAATCTCCATGTACATGAATGTATGCACATATATATTTATATATATATATATATTTGTATCACCCACCGCCCAAGCATCGCAGCCATGCTCTTGAACGGTTTTGCACTATAAGCAACAAAAGCAACAAAAGCAACAAACAAACAAACAAACTAACAAACTAACGCACGCAGATACATACATACAAACATACATACATACATACTTGGCGACCTGCCCCACAGCAATTTGCATACGCCGTGTGTGCCCGTTCTCGTATGCGTACTTCGTATTAAATTAACCCACACACTCACACGCACACGCACACCTCGCCATGCAATTGCTGTACGGATCGAGATACATATAGACGCAGATACATGAGCTGAGCACATGCACAAAAGCGAAATTGGCCAAAGCTCATGCGAAATTTACGGCAAATTGTAACAATTTTTTAATTAAATTGCAAAAGCAGGACCAAAATAAACAAAACTACAAATTGGGGGATCAGTGGAAATCTGAGGGCAGCAGAGTTCACAGCAAAATTTATGGAGATGAATCGAGAAGACAATTTAAAGATAATATATAATCCATAATCATTTTTAACACAATATAATTAACTAGGTTCAGCAATCAACTGCCAATAAAAAAGGAGAAATTATAGTAAAATGTAAAATTCAAATATTTTATGAAGATTCAATTTATATTAAAATGTTTTAATAATTGAAAATTGAGTTGTTACTGAAAACTCATAACTTTTGCCAAAATTTAATATTAAACCTCTATAAATCCAAAAGATCCCGAGGATAAAGCGAAATTTCAACCATAGAAAGACCAGATGCAGATGCAGATGCGGATGGAGCAGTGCATGTGTTAATGCCGATTCACATCAATTTATATATATATATATATATATATTTTTACAGACTTGTTGGTCCCGGCACTTGTCCGCCGGCTTCTGGATGGGATACGAGTATTTACATTCCGCGGAACCGAACACACGCACATGTGTTCGTTCGTTCGGTTCTGTTCTGTTCTGTTTGGTGGCATAATTTATGGCCAGAGTCGAGAGCGATCAAAAATAAAATGATTATTTTCAGAGGGAAGAAGCAACAGAAATAATAAAATCGAAGCGCTACGCAAATTATAAACAAACGTCAACGAAGAGTCAGCCACCAAAAAAACATCAACAAGCTACGTAAGCAGGCATAATTATGGGTATACAAAATCTAGTGATTATCGGATACCCTGGAGATCCTTGCAAGGGTATTTTTTAAATTTAATATAAATAATAATAATTCAGTGGCTTTTTTATATCTTCTATATATTTTGATCTTCTAAAAAGTATTAGAAATTGTGCACTTTTAAATTATCATATCATATCTTTGTGAATATTTTACAAGCATATTAAAAGATAAAAGAGGTAATGATAGATACAAGATATAAAAGAAAGCCTTTTTATATTTTTTAAGATTTTTGTATAGTCTTGTCTTGAATTCCTTCTAATATAAATAAAAAGCTCTTAATATTTTATAAGTTTGGAACATTTTTGGATGTATGATGGTTTATATTCTATTTTGTGATTAATCTATTCCGAAATTGTTACCCTAAGAAAATTAACTTGTAATGCTTTAGCAATTAATTATTCTGACTTATGTATTTTTGTTTTTAAGCAATCCCAATTAAAATTGTTGCCCAATATGCCCTGAAAATTGGTTATTTATTTTGGGGGGCCAGGCCCTGATTGCAGTGATGCCTTTTGATCTTTTTGCTCTGCTCGCTGCTGTTGCATCTCTCAGATACTCGGATACACACACACACACACACACACACAGGTAAAGGAAAGAGCTACTGATGTGTGTGGCCTGGCGGATGCAGAAGCATCTCAACTCGACTCGATTCGATTCGATGCGATGCGATGCGACGGAACGCCAAGTGAAGGATGGCCGCCAAATTGGCAATCGCAAACGCAATCCAAATCGGAAGCTGAAGTGTGGCTGGGCTGAAATCGAAATGAGCGATGCGGGGAAATCTCGAATGAAATGAAGAATTGTAAATTGAATTTGGCATTCGGCATTCGGCTCGTCCATTAGCTTTTCACACAATTGCTGACGCAATTCGCACCACAACTACCATTCAACTTTCGCCTTAAATTTGTATCTTCCGAGGTCTAAAGTTGTGTGGAAGGTACAGTTGTGCTCGCTCAAATAACTATTTTTTTTAAAGTATTTAATAGAAGTAACTCACACATAATTAACACAACAAAAAATGTGTGATTATGTTGTGGATTTTCCCGAATAAAACGATAATTAACAAAGTACATTTTCTGGAAAAATATTTATGTGAAAAATTTATTTTGCGATTATGATAATAGTCTTTCAAAATAAAAAAAATATTGTTAAAAATAATATAATATTTAAATGTAAATTAGCACTATAATATGGAAGTATAGGAAATCTATTAATTTGGTCAGTACATTATTAAATGTTGTAACTTTAAATACCTACAAGGATATCTTAATTCCCAATTAGGCATTTTTTATATAGACAAATTACTCATCAGTTTAAATATATTAAATATATTAATTAAAAAAATATTTGTAAGCTTTTAAATAACTATGTTTTTTAGGTAAGTTTTAGCATTCAAATAAAGGAGAAAAGTGATGAAACCATTATATTAAAAAATACATACACACTTTCAATATTATATTAAATAAATGTATTTACAAGCAAGAAGCCCAGGTTAAAAATTTGTTACAAATGCCCAATTAAGTTAATTAAGATGGCAGTAAAATACAAATTTAAATGTAATTATTTTACTGAACCGGAAGAGAATTAGAATCAAATAACGCATACGTAGGTCATAACTTAGGTCTTTTATATCGGAATATAATATTCGCTTTTATGATGGTACAATTTGAAATTTAAATTTGATTTCCCACAGCTCCACCACAATTTGTATTCTGACGTGTAGTATGAGTGCAGAATCTGTGTTATATGATCAGAAACTACTCGTACATGCACCTGCGTCCGCCTGAGTTCGCTGGGTAGCGTGTACTGCCGCCATGAAAATCGCCCATTACAACAATTTCATTTCATTTCATTTCGCCGCCTTTTGTGCGCTTACGTAAGCAGCTCGAAAGCGACCACAAATACAAAGTAAAATTGCAGTGGCAATGCACATGCTGAACTCTAGAGATGGCACCTCAGCTAATAAAAAAAAACTAACTAATAAATAAAAGTTTCCATCTGAGGTGAAATTCAATTCGAATTAATCATAATATTATAGGTCGCATATATTGTTTACTCATAAAGCTTTAAGTATACAATAATAAAAGCAATATATGATATTACATTATAGTTCATTTTCCTACATTAAAATATAGTTTTAAAAACTTAAATTAAATAAAGACCCATCTCTAAGGCCCATCATCTAAGGGGATTAGTCGGGTGTGGAGGCAAACGACATTTGTGCCACCTTTTTTGCCTGCAATTACTCGGCCAACAGCACAACAACTGCACCGAGTACAATATGCAAGAGATACAAGATACATACTCGTACATGAACAACAACAAAAAAAAAACGCAGCGACAGCAGCAACAAAAGCTGAAAGCTAAAATCGCGCCAGACAAACTGACGGCACCGTGTGATTTTTATGCCCGCTGCGGTTAGACTGGCTATCCATGAGCGCGCCAAAAGGGGATTCAAGTGTTTATTTAACGAAAATCCAAGGAAATGAAATGTTGAATATTTTTTTAAGTTAATAATTAGAAAATAACAAAATAAACATTACTATTCATATCTTAAAAAAATATATTTAACTATGCCCATGATGGAGGGAAATTACGGTCTTTGTGTAATTATAAATTAACATTGACTATGATACACTCTAAGAAAGGAATAAATTTTAATGTGATAATTGTGAAATATATAGAGATAATTATCAGCTACTTTTGAAGTATATATCCAAAGAATATATATTCTAAAAGAAACATTTTTAAAATTATTTTTTAGTTGTAGTATTATTTTTAAAATTTTGCATTCAATTTGAAAGATTTTTATAAATTTATTTTCTTATAATAATTTTCATGGCAAAAATATTTTTATTAGTTTAAATTGTATGTATTTTTGAAGTCTATAAATCATATCTAATAAAACTTAGATTTAATGTAGTTGCAAAATAAGGTCTTTAAAAATGTATTTTCTTCCCAGGGTATTTGTTATTCGAATCAAAATAAATAAACTTAATTGGGAGAGCTGCTCCACTGCCATCGAATCGAGATCCGTGCAATTGCAGGCCCAGATCGTAGCACTTTTCACCTCGTCCGATTGATGATTAGTCATCGACCGGTTTTCGGCCTGGTCAATTGTCGATTGTCGATCGCCCAGCAACAGATCGCGTGCTGAAGGTTCGACAGATAGTTAGTTACCAGAAAGTACTGCTACTCACCTAGTCAACCTTTATACTTTAAGTATATAATTGGCTCGGGATTGCCATCAATTGATCTGCACTCACTTTGCTCCACGATTTCAAGGATTTATGAGAGCATTATCAAGGGTTTAATAAAAGGGTATTTTTCTATTTTAATTCCGGTTTCAAGTTGTAAAGATAGTAATAGTAATATATGTGGCTAGCTGAAGTAAAATCTGAAATATTGTATTTTATATATATATTTATATTATTATTATTATATTATACAATCAAGGCATAAACCGATTGATTGAACGTACTCTAATGACGCACCTAGAAGGGAGTTCGTCATCGCAATTAGCAGGTAATTTTTTTAAAACAAATTTCCCAATCATGTTCGTAGATACACGTGTCCTCGTGCACTTTTTTGTCCAACGTCACGGGTCAATAATGACGACACGGGGTGATCTTCGGTCGTCAGGGGAAACGTGCTCTTTTTGGGTTCAGACCGAACTACGTGGCGTTTGGAGTTAAGCGTGGCTTTGTCCAGGTGATTCAATAATTTGTTTAAATTGATATATAAACGAATTAACCACTAACTCAATAATATATTGGCAAATGCAGTCCATGTATAAATTTAATTTTAAATGGTCCTTTTACACAAATAAAATTAGATTACCCCACTTCAAATATACGAACGAAAATAAGATAAGAAATAATAACTCATATATTAATAACTTTTATCTTTTTAAATTTAAAAATCATTTCATTGATATGTACATCTCCGAAAAAAAAGCCAATAACCTTGTTCCCGTTCTTAAAGAAATGTCCAAAAAGGTTTGGCACGTTTTACTGGTATTTGCTTTCTTTGTTACCAGGTTGCTATCAGGTGCAATGGACCTTTAACTCGAGCGAAAATTAAGACCAAATTCCACAGACTCAATGCTTGATCAAATAATAAATAAATAAAATAATTTAACAGCTGTTCGCGTGTGCTAATTGGAATTTAACAGTTTGTCAACGTTCTGGCTTTAACGATCGAAAAGGTTCATAACCTTAGAATACACACAAAAAAACTCTGTATACTTTGGGTTATATCAGATATAAAGATATAACAATCAAATTAAAAAACAAACAAATAAGATTGTTATATTAATATTATTTATATATATAATTCATATATATTTGAATATATATATATATTATTCATATATATTTGAATATATATATAATATATATATTTCAATACAAATAAAATTTTAAATACCCATAATAATGATAATAACATAATTTAGGCCAAATTTTTTTGTTTAGAAACATTTCAATTATTGGTCGCAGGACATGACTGGTCCGCAGGACTTCCCCTGGCGTCACTTCCGGCTGTGTGACCCAGTCCTAGTTCCCGGCGTTCAAACACAATGGAAAACTCTCCCTTTTGGAATGGATTTTCAGCTGTTACCCATTGGCACATGTTATTTGAGATATTCATTCACTAGATACTTCCGAAATCCGAATGGTGTCCGACTGAGCTCTCGTGCTGAAAGGATTGATCGAGAAAAGTATGTTATTAGGCAGAATTTTCCATTCTTTAAACAGCGATGCTTCAGCTGTTTTTCCGTTTTCCGTCCCGGCAGCTGAAAATTCCGAATGCCATTTGGTCTCAAAATCACGTGACTCCACGGAAATTGTATGCCAATGAGGTTGGAAAATCGGGGGGGTAAAGAAAATGTTATGCTAAATTACATTTTATTTATTAAACATGATGTTCAACGTTTTTAACATTTTTTAATTGGATATCTACTATTAAAAAAATTATATTAAGGTGGCCTAATTAATAAGATATTATTTGACAATTTTCACAAAGCTGCCATAAAAATTAATAATAAAAAGTAATAGTTTTTAAGAATATTGATTAGTTCTTATATATTTTATATCCGCCTTAAAAAAAACAATTATTTTTAAAGATACTTAATTCATTCTTGGCAATTAGACTTTTTATAAGAAACTGATTTGGAAAGTTAAAAAAGTTAAAGGCCTCAGGAAAGCCTTTATTTTTGGTTTTTAAATATGTAATTTTTAAATATATATTTTAGAAAATGTTAGAGTTAGGAAATTTGTAAATTAGTGCATCTCAAGCACCTGGTCGCACCCACAACACAAAGTTGATGAGCTCGCCGAGGACATAATATACAAAACCAAGAGCAATGATCAGGACAAAGAAGACCAGACGCAGGGGCCAGTGGAGGGCGCCAAGGAAGGGATACACCCAGATGCCGGTGGCCAGCCAGACGAAGTACATCCATGTCAGATAGGCAGCCATAAAGGCGCCAAGTCCGGCCAATCCCCGCCTCCTCGCCGGATACCGATGTCGCGTGATGCAGAGTTCGAGGAGAGAATAGACCAATACAAAGGTGTGCATGGCATGATTCAACCAGTTCGGATAGACCAGGTCTAGCAGTTCCGGATAGATTGACTCCCGATCAATCCAGTACAGTGTCCAAAAGGTAAGACTCACGGTCAATGCCAAAGGAACCACGAAACTGGCCAGAGCGTAGTCCCTTAAATGACGCAACAACCGGATCCGGGTGAGATCGTAAACCAGAGCCAGGAAAAAGTAACTCAGCTGCACCAACCCATCCAGGAAGGTCATGTACTTGAACTTGCCACCGATGGGTGCCTCCAGCCTCAGCTCCACCGCCAGTTGGGGCAACTGGGCGTACCGGTAGTCGTAGTAAATGGCATAGCCCAGGTGTGCGGCGGCTGTCAGGTGGAGCAGCAGGCGCGCTTTTTGCTGCCCATTTCCGGCCCAGTGGCTTAGCTCCATTTCCGGGTGGATACAGTCTAGTGGGTCTGGATGGATACTGGGCTCGGACCCAACAGTTGACCGATCCCATACCAGTAGTCTCTGCTAAGGGGACAATCCGTCACACGCGACACGCTTCCAAATACCGAGAATGCACCAATCGGTTTCGCCTTCTTAACAGTACACTGAGAGAAAAAGTGTGATAACTATTACTCATGAAAAGTATATAAGTATTTCCAAAATAAAATTATTTGCTAGCTTTAATGTCTTTCTTAGATTACTACTGAAAAAAAGGAACTGAATTTTCCATTCATGATTTTTTTCAGGAATATATGTTTCTTGTAATTGTTTTTTAAATTTTAATTGTGAATTTGTGAAAATTTCAACTTGATAATATTTAAAATGTACATTATTTAGTCTAAATTGTTATTGTTATTTTGAAGTAATGATTAACATTTTTATAGTTTTCTGGGTCATAAAACTAGATGCCTTAAATGACGCTCACAGCATCTAAGGTACCGAAAATAATGGTTGTTAAATGTTTTTTCCTATATACTTAAACTATTATTGGTGAAAGCAAATAGTATCCAGGGTGCGTCCTTGTGCACAGCTGATATTTCTGATTAGCCTGGACAGCCAAGGACCCTTTTGCTCATGTTTCCTGACCAGATGTTGGCGGGGGCAGGGGGAAGGGGCGAAAGGGCGAAGGTCGGGGCAGGTCAACCAACCGCAGGCCATCAAGTGAGGAGTGAGCTCTGTAAATATTTGTTTTGTTTCCTTTGGCGGCATTGCAGATCTTCCACTCGATAATTAGACAGGCCCATCACCACCATATGTCCGAGAGCTAGGAAACACCATGTGAATTATTTAATTTGAGCGAAGCGAGCCAACTGCAGGGCATATCGAATATTTTCGGGCAAATTTCTTAGGTCTGAGGTACTCGTAATTAGCCATCGATTGAATAGTCTTAAGAACTTATCAAGGTGCTTAATTTCATTCATGAAGAATAATATTGTAGTACATTTAGAAATATTAATAAATTCATTTAAAACCGCAATCAAAATAAATGCAAATTTCTCTTGTTTGTATACAAATTTATTATTATTATATGTTTAAAATATTATTTACTACTGTTAATTATTTTTGGAAACTATAAACAAATTAAATTTATATTGGGCCTATTATTATCCTATTTTTTTTAAGACTTACAATACATAAATTCCACAAATACCAAACCAAATTCAGATTAAAATTACATTAGAGGTTTTTTTTTAATTTTGAATATAGGATATTGCGAATTCTTCGAATCTTTAAATATATAAAATATAAATATGCTACCCCCAATTTTCAAAGGGTTTTAGTATTAATATTCTTTAAAATCTCTTCTATATTTGGAACCATTTTCAATTGACATAATCCAAATCCAATCCTAAGCCTGCCAAAATAAATGTTCTTAAATATTCAAATTCTAGCCTAAACACGCAAATAAATCGTATTTCAGCCATCTGTTTGATTAGTATTTATTTGCGATATAAATTCAAAGGTGTGTGATAAATAGTGGGGCCCGTCACTATTTATAAATCCAATTAAAGTCGTCTGCCGGAGGGGTGATAATGAGTGGAGTTGAAACCGAAAGGAGTTGCAGAGCTAGTCGCGAAAATTGAATACCGTGACGCAGATCGAGGGTTTGCAAAACATATTCGCATCTGTGGCCAAAATATATATATATATATAGATGTGTGCCAATATAATTATGATCCGGACAGCTCAGACTAATTGGAGCAATGTTGTTAATTTTTTATAGCCGCCGTCGGACACGTTTCGCTACGGTCGTTGCGAAAGGCAAACTTTAAGATATAGGTAAACAAATCTGGCCGATATTTCGGGGTGCGGAAACGACGCCCCATTGGCGAGTGTAATATTTGACAGTCAAACAAATCAATCTATGTGGAGGTAAAGTGGTGAAGCCCTTCTTCATCCTCAAATGGGGAATAATTGAGTGAAATTGAACTCAGCAAAAATCTCTTGAGCTAAATTTATTGTCAAAGAGCGGTGTAAGAGAAAGAATTCAGAGTTGAGTGAGTCGAAATGTGAACAAAAATCGGGTAAATGCTCAAGAGAACGATGAGAAAAGGGGAATTGATTCTTATTAAGTGCGTGTTTTTCTCTTTGAGTGAGTCGATTTGAGTAGGAAAGACAAAACTCTATTTGCCTAAAAAATATTTAAAAAATAATTACAATAAATAAAAATGTTATTGTTCCAAAAAAAATCATACCCAATAAATAAATGTGATAATTGTTGTATGAATACAAAAATGGTAGCTTGATATCAGTAAAATTATCAATATAATATAATTTTAAAAAATTGTGAATATTAGTTTTGGGGTAATTGAATTTTGTAGCAAATTAATAAAATAGATATATATTTATATATGACTTCCTTTTTGTTCAACAGTAATCCCCAATTCACAAAAACTATTTCAATTTACAATTTTGAATATCAAACGAATAATAACCCCTTTTATTTTGGGCTAACATATTAAATATTCAATATTACGATGCCGAGCATATATTTCCCTTTTTGCGTTTTAAAAGGGCTGTCAATATTTAATGGCGAAATCATTTAGGAATCCGTTTGAAAGATTCGAAAGGCGACACCCCGAAAATGTGCCGCTTCTATGAAAATTCCCTAAGCCAAAACCGAGAAAAAGAGGCGGCAGCATCTGAAAGTCACGACCTTTGAGATTGTAAAATCTAGCACTAAAACTTTCGGGGTGCCCCAGCTTTTCCTCTTCACCCCTTCGTTTAATGCCGCACTCTGGCCAAGAATTTTGTCTAATGACTTAAACGCGGTAACCACTAAAACATTTACAGCAGCAGCAGGAGGAGTGCTGTTGCTGTTGCTGTTCCTCTTATACACACATCTCGGCAGGAGTAAAGGTAGAAGCCGCAACGCCTCCCGAAACTTGCTCCACATCCTTGAGTCGCCCCGACCCTCGCCCCCCCTCGTTTTGCTACTTGGAGGTAAGGAGGCGCATTTTTGCTCAAATTTTCCTCGAAACCGCAAGTAGAAAACTCATTAAGCGAAAGGCATTTGGCGGCTAAGAGGGCTGCCGAAATGAAAGGATTGCCCTGGTAACAGCAGTGCCAGTTACTTTTCATCCCCATCCACTTGTATTTATATATATTTTGCAGTAATCGTGCATATTTATATATATAAATACATACTTAAAATTAATCGTTTTTAATTGCAACTTTTATGTTAATTGGAATTCATGAAAAAATGAATAAATATATTCAAATTGGAATACTATATAATATGTATTTAAGAAAAATCCATGTGAATGCTTTTCAATAACTATGATTGTTGTGCCAGATACATTTTTTGTATTTCATTATTATTAAACGTCTTAATAAGTTCCGAAAGTTTAATCAGGCAGAAGCTAAAAGATATTAACAAGTTCGTTTTCATTATGCATGTGGGATATATCTTTAGAAAAGGTTAATTAATAATAGGTTTCCAAAATATATTCCCATATTAAGTTTTTATTTTTGAATGGTGAATAGATGGCAAATCAAAGACGAGAATCGCCCGATGATTTTGAAGGATTTAATCAGAACACATTCGTCAGTTTACTTATGCACACAATTCTCGAATTTGCATGTATGTAGCTACAAAGTGATGTCCTGACTGTGGAATTAGGCAAAACAACAAAAAAAAAATGAAAGGAAAAATCGAATTTCAAATATTTCCGAGCGGAATTCGAATGCGAAAAAAGGGATAAGTCCGGCGACTACTATGGAAAACAAGGAAACAGGAAAAAAACATGGGCTTATGGCGGATTTATTTGGCAACGCACGTGTCTCCTCGAGTCCCTGTTCCTGCCCCCCACCCGAAAAATACCAATGTCTGAGGAGCCATCCATCCCATTCCTGTCCATTCCATTCCCTGACTAAAACCAAACCAAACTCCGAGCACACAAACTGCAAAAACAAACACTGCCGCACGCAATCCAAATATTACCGTGAGCACTCTCAACTCAAAAGATACAAATTTGCAAAATACACATCAAGCACACACATCCAGCAAACGTGGATCTGATTTTTTGGGATGGAATCGAAATCCGGTTAACAGGAGTAGCCAATCATGGTCTGTCGATGGCAAGACTTAATAAAATTCTAAATGATGAAGTTGTGTCAATACCAAAATAAAAAACATTTTTATTTCGTGCAGGCTATAAATAGGTTTATTAAAAAATAACCAAAATAACAGTACACTAAAATTAATAAATATAAATTGTATTATTAATATTTGGCTATTATAATATTACCACTAAAATCATTAAATATAAATTGTATTATTAATATTTTGCTATTATAATATTACCAAGTTTAGTTGGTTTTTAATTAAGAAATATTTTATTCAATGTTCAAAATTTTCATATTAATAATTATTGTATATAATTAATTATCTAGTGAAAACTAAATCATGCTGGTTAACCCAGGTAAACATTAAAGATATATAATTATTTTTAATATTTATTAAGGAAAACAACATTTAAGTCATTCCTTTTATAACTCATATATCTCATATCTGCTCTCTGCATTTTCTTTTTATACCCTTGCAGAGGGTATTATAATTTTGACCAGAAGTTTGTAACGCAGTGAAGGAGACATTTCCGACCCTATAAAGTATATATATTCTTGATCAGCATCACCAGCCGAGTCGATATAGCCATGTCCGTCTGTCCGTCTGTCCGTCTGTCTGTCTGTCTGTCTGTCTGTCTGTCTGTCCGTCTGTCGGTTGCTATGTAAACTAGTCTCTCAGTTTTAAAGCTATCGGGCTGAAACTTTGCACCGACCCTTCGATCTGTTGCAGGTAGTATATAAGTCGGAACGGCCGGAATCGGAACATTACATCACATAGCTGCCATAGGAACGATTGAGAAAAAGTGCCATAAATTCGCTATTTTTTAAGATAACCAATTCATTATTTAGAAATCTATTTTTAATGACTATTTTAACGTATCCTGAAAGTTTCATAAAAATCGGACCACTATATCCTATAGCTGCGATAGGAACGATGGGAAAAATGGGTCATTGAGCATAACTCTGGTGTTTTTCAAGACAATTAATTCATTCTTGAGAAATACAGATTCCATAGACAGAAAAACTGATTTTGGAAATCAAAAACCAAAAATCGGATTACTATATCCTAATATAGCTGCCATACAATCGATCGAACAGTTTAAATGGAACTGGTCTGCAAGGGTATTCTAAGCTTCGGGTACCGAAGCTAGCCTTCCTTTCTTGTTATATATTTATATTATTTAATAAGCGGAAATTATTATCTAGCTTGGCACTGGGAAATAATCACCGCCCAAGGCGCTTTGCAGCTGCTTTCAAGGACCTGGCCAAGAGCGAAATGCAGGATGCAGCTCCCAAAGGTCAACCCAAGGACAAACAGCCAGCGAGATGCACAAAAATTCAGCGTCCCCGATTAAAATCGATATTCAACGCCTCACGCAATAGTAATGCCAAGAGGAAAAATATAGGAAATAGTTCTAACCAGATTTCCCCTTAAATTTGTTTATAATAAAAAAACAAACTCATAGTTTGCGAAAAATTTACAAAATAGAACTTCTTATTTTTTATTAGACTTTTTTTCTTTTCTGTACTTATTTATTTTTATCCTCAGTGATTTCCCTTTTTTCTTTAATATTTTTAATTAAGCGTGCCTTGTTTTAATTCTATTTTTGGCTTCTTTTTATTGGCAACACCGGACCAAATCTGTGAAATCGGGCGTGGTAAGAGTATTTGCATTGAATTATGCGACGAGCTGCGGAAATGTTTGCCATCAAACGAAAGAAAAACGGGGGCGAAGAACCGACGAAGTAGCTCTAACACAAAAACAAAACCAAAAAAAGAAATGGAAAAGGAAAATGGGGGGAGGAGGAGCATGAGGAGAAGGCACCGTTAAGTGCGGCGGAAGCAATTTCACTCTTCAGCACAGGGAAAAACCATAAAAGGAAATAAAAGAAAAGCAGCCACGACATCGCCAAAACAAAAAAAGGAGCACAGAAAAAATTTAATAGAAATCCTTCAAACATCTGCGAACCGCTCACTTCACCTTACTTTGCGTTTGCTGAAGGAACACCCTCCATCTCAGCATCCCAGCATCCTTTGCATCTCGCTGATGATGAATACATAGGTAAGCTCGTGTGTGTGTACTCGCGTTTGTAATTGTTTCCTTTTTTGCTTTATGAGTTTTTCATGTATCGCACAATGTGTCACCAAACGCCCCCATCCTCCAAACTCAACCACTAAAAAAAATGTTATATATATACAATACATATATCTACAACCGAAAATTGCTTTGCCTTTATTTTTTAAACAAAATTCTTTAAATATATTCTAAGTACTTCAAAATTTAGGAAATGGAATATATTTAATATTTCCCTATGTTAAATTTAACAAAGTTTTAGCTTGTAGATATATATATATATTGTACTATCAATGAAAACATTTATTATATAAAATAGTTGTATCTTTTCCTACCCCGATTTGTATTATATAAAATTTAAAAAAAAAATTGATAATTACAACAAATTACGAAGAATTTAAATATCACAAATTCTTTAGACTTACAAATATCTAAATACATATATCTACAACCAAAAAATTCCTTTGCCTTTATTTTCAAAACAAAAATTCTTCAATATATTCTAAGTACTTAAAAACTTTGGAAATGGAATATATTTAATATTTCCCTATGCAAAATTAATCAAAATTTTAGCCTGTATAAATATATATTATACTATAATAAAATAGTAGTATCTTTACCTATTTTGAATTGTATGATAAAAATGTAAAAAAATTTTAATAACAACCAAATTAAGTAGAATTGAAATATCCCAAATTTGTTAGATTTACATACTTTTCGAGATTGTTTTTTTTAGTGAACTGCATCTGGCAACAGCAGCCAGCCACTGCATTTTAATCGCCGTCATTAAGGCAGCAGGGCGGGCGCAATTTTCACATTCGCATTCATCCCATTTTTCCATTTTCCCCCAAACGTTTTTCTGGCATTTCGCTTTGCAGTCCTTAAAAAAAAGAAACTTGGACGATGCTGTTTAGTATCCATGTTTAGCATACAAACTTACTAAAACTAAAAAAAAAAACTTCAAAGTTCTGCAGAGTACAAAGGTAGACGATTAATGGCAGCTGAAAACTACTCTAAATATTGCTAAAAGTTTGCATTTACAATAGATTTTAGGTTGGAGAAAAGGGTATCATCTAACTTTGAATATAATCAAATATTTATTTAGTTAATCTTCTGAGATATGTTCGTTTTAATAAATGAATTCTAGATGTCAAAGTTGGACTTTTCGGCGACCTTGAAGGGACACTGGCTTGTCAAAAATAATTGTGTCCATTTGTATGGCCAAGCTGTTCGTCATCTCCGGCTGCCATTGCACCCTTTTTGGTTGTCCTTGTCCAGATATCTGGAGCCCAACACCCTGGCACCCTCAGCATCCCACTTAGTTCCGGGTGGCATTAAAACAAATCGACATTTTTCGCCGGGAGTAAAGTTTATGGGGGGCCATCGGTAGATATTGTGTCCCATCGTCCCATCGTCCCATCGGGCATTTCCAGGTTTCAAGTGGAAAAGCAGCGGCGTTTGCCTTTTCGCTTATTAACATAATGACCAGGAAGGAGATGGAATGGACCATGGGTTCCTGGGTCATCAGGACACCAAATGGGCAGCGCCGAGGCAGTCAACCAAGAACTGGCAGGGAAAAGTTATCAAATAAAGCAAAAAACCAAGAGCAGAGCGAGTGCTGCTCGGGCAATATTTTTACTCATTATGCTAATAAGTTCACACAAAAGCCTTCGCTGGAAGAAACGAAATTGTTCAGCGGACATTGGACACAAATCCCAGAGAATATATTTAGACAGGATCTTTGGTTTAAGGACGCTCCCCAAGTTATTTACAACATGGTGCAACTTGGTGCGGGTAAAAAAAATGGTAAAGTCCCTCAAATATAATAAAGTTGTAATAAATCCAAATAATTAATTTAAATTTAAAAAAAAAATACATATTCTGACGAATTAGTTATACAATATAAAAAATGTATTGTCAATAATGTTTTTTTTTTATTTTATGTATGAAAAACACTGTATTATTTATATTTATCATGGGAGGCTACATATATATTTCATGAGATTTTCTTTTATTGAAAAGTCTATATTTCGTATATTTTATTATAAAAATAAATTACAGAAACGTGCAGAAAATTTAACTTTTAAATTTGTTGATAATTTTATATTTTTATTTTGTAAGCCGATTATTTTGAATGTTGTTTTTACTTTAATCATATATTTTATTTGTCGGTGCATCAAATTCGAGGCGATTGCCTCACCATCTGCCCATCGGATGTAGCAGCTGATCTGTGGCCCCCGATCTGCGATCCATATGTTTTCACTTAGGTCTCGATTATTTCCACTTCCCTTCCCCTTCCCGACTAGGGCAGCTGGAAACACATTTGCATTTGGATTTGATACGGAATCGGAATCTGTTTCGAATTTCCTTGCGTTTTTTGGTGGCAGCACCGAAAGATACATTTAATTAAGCGTGGTGACTTAAATTAAGCGACAATGCATTGTTGAGTCCATTTAGTAATTATAATAGGCACTCGAACAATTTTAATATGTTTAATGTCTATTTAAATAATGCGTTTTAGCATAGACATATGTAATAGTAATTTTATTTTACTTTAATATCAAATTGTATATATAAAAAATATTTATTAAAACATTTGTGAAACTGTATATAGCAAAATATATATTTTAATATATTTGGAAATATACTTAAATTATGTATATTTAATTTTACAATATTATTAAATACTCATTTGTTAGACCCACATATTTATTTTAGTGTATCTTATAATTTAGGGAACGAAGCGAGTGTTTTATTCGTTGGCTGCAAGTTGATTTGATCCCCTCCAAGATTCCCATCTAACGATTTTTCAGAAACAACAAGTGTCTCAATGGGGCCCGGACTCCCCTAACTAAGGGGGCTGTATCTGTATCTCTAGGGACCCTAATTTCCCAGTTGTGAATGCAATTTGGTTAGCACTTGACTATATCATTACATTGCATCATTGTTCGTACCCCATTAAGTTGGTGAGTTCTCACTACTAATGGATCGAACCATAAATAAATTGAGTTAGACGGGTGTGGGATATTAGGTTTATACTTCGAAAGTGTGGAATTAAAACAAAATAGGTATAAAAAAAATATACAAAATTATATTAAGATTTAGATTTGAATAACGAACACGCTTTATTGTTGCCTTCTTAAATCAGTATTGAGGAAACAACATTTTTATTGGGCTTTAATTGTATCTAATCGAGAAAAATGACGCAAATTATCTCAAAATGTATTTTGAGTTCTTAAAATTAAATAAATAAACCCCTTAAGTTTGTTCCGACTTAAGATATATTCCTGAAATCCTTTTTTAAACAACAACAAACAAATACAGTGCAATTCAATTCAAAGCTCGAACTTTTAGGTAAGATAAAGGAAAGTTAAAGGTATCCCCTCCTCGGGCAGAGATTAACTTGCCATGAATTTCAATTGGGCAAAGGGGGTTAAAGGGGTTCAAAAAATGGGCCAGGTACTGGAAACTCATTACAAATGAAGAGAGATGGGGTGCTGCTGCTGCTGTTGAGCTTCCCAGCGAACCAAAAAACAAAAAAAAAGATACCGCTTTGCTTTTGTGGCACAAAGACAGCAAAAAATATAAAAAAGGGGGAACAACAAACAAGCGCACACAAACACTACTTGAAATAATAAACCGAGGCAGATAAAGACGTTTCTGGGTGAGGAACAAAACACAAAAACACGAAAAAAAACAAAAAACAAAAACCCAAAGACTTTAAGCCCAAGAACAACCGACCCAAGAGCATCCAGTTTTTCTAGCCCAACCTTTATTTTTCGAATCAAAATCAAAACAAACCAGCGTGGAATGAAGAAATCCACGCTAAACGTAAACAACGCAACGGACAGGGGCTTAAAAAATAAAAAAAAACTTAAAAAATAAATAAAGAGGAGTTCGGGAAACGGTGTGTAACTCCGGTAGTGGGCCTCACATGGAACAACCTCCGACAACCAGTTTGGCCAGTATCCATCCACCGTCTGCGTCCGGCCGAGAATTCTGCATAATACTATTTTCAACTATTTACCTTGCTCTTACTCTCAGTCTACAACAATAGCCGACAAACTAAGAAATACAACAACAACAACAACAAAATCTGCATTTCTCACAGACTGTCCCATAAAGTAGATTTTTTGTTATTCTTGTGAAACGAGTACTAAACGATAAAAGGCCTGACATCAGTTTCTTTTAGGTAGTTTGACTATATATTGAATCATGTATTATTCTACACATTGTTGGCTAATAATAAGACTCTATAAACTACTTTCAACATTTAGAATCTGATAAAAGATTGTAGAAATTTATTTCTTCATATATAAATATATATGAAACGGAGACATTAGAAAACAAAAAATTTAAAAGGATTTTTGGGAAATCTGTCATCCAGGAAATTCTTAGGAAACAGCTTAAAAAAATTGTTGGGCAATATTTTAGACCGTGAATTATTCAATACAAATCTCATCCCATTAACGCTTAAAAAAATATATTTTTTTAAGTTTATTGGAGCCTTAGAGTCATCTTTTCATACTTTTATATCGAATTATTAATCGATGCTCCAAGATAAAGGCATATGAGTTTGAAATCGAATGGAGACAATTTAAAATATGTATATTTAACAATTGTATTTATTAGTTAGTTATTTGTTTAGTTAATATATTCAATAAATTATGTAAAATTAAATCAGAATTAAATATATATAAAAATGTATTTAAAAAACTCAAAAATATAAGCTAACATACATATTACATCCAAATAAAACATAACTATATCTCGACAGTGAAGGCATTTACCACCTAGAAATCAAACTGAATGGAATGGAAAAGTTTCAATGACTTGCTGGTTCATAATAAGTATGTTATCGTCACCTTCTCTAACATCTTGTTCAGAGACAATAACCAATGGTTATTAAACTTAGGGATGCAGTTTGGACTTCTAAGTAAATGTGATGGGGTCTGGAAAATCGAGGAAAGCCGAAATCTAAATATTTTTTCAAACGGTGGAAGCACCACAAATTCAGTTTAGAAAACTTCAAACATTTTCTATAGTTTATTTATTTATTTTTTTTTTCAACGAATTTAACAAACGTCACAGAGCCAATTAAATTAATCGATTCATTACAGTCGTACTTTTGAACGCAATTCTTGCGTTCGTGGTGATTCCAAGGAGGTGGATTCAATTAAATGCGGAACGGAAAAACTATTAACCGATCCACTGAAATGTCTGCCATAAAGAAGATAAAATGTAGCGCAATGTCCGTCGAATGACAGCGTTAATGGGCTGTCGAAGTTGATGAAAACATAAATTAAGCACAAACTAATAAATTGAATTTTTGTGGCTAACCAGCGCAATTGTTGGTCATTTAAAAATTTAACCACTTATTTTTGTTGAAAATAAAGTTCCAATTTAATTGGCCAAGTCTGGCTTTAGCCTAATTGATCTCAATCATTTGTATAATACTAGATTGTAGATCACAATTTATTCTACCGCCTGCGAGATAAACTATAAACATTTAAGTTTCGTATTATTGTACAATCTTTAAAGTCTAGCCATCATAAATACGGTCTACTGCCGATTGGTTTTGGAAATTTTCCATTCCGGTTCCAATGGCAAAAACGTTCTCCCTTCTTTTGCCAACAATTATAACAGCTGACTCAGCAGCTGACTGACGAACTCAGACCAGACCAGGCCAAAGCCATAGCCAAAGCCTCATCTTCCATCTTCTACCTCAACTTAACTTCAACTTGGGGCTGTGCTGTCAAAATCATATGGCCCAGACCCGAACCCATCTGAATGACTCCCTGTATTGTCTCGTATCTGTGCTGGCACTTTGGCTACCTTACTGAATTAAATAAAATATAATTTATTAGATTTAACAAAATGAAACCTAAAAATTGTTTTCTCTTATTTAGTTTTTCTAATATTAAATATTTATTTGCATTATTCAATACGAACAAAAAATTTATAAATGGCATTATTGAAAAATATTTATTTGATATTTTTTGTATGTATTATTTTACTATGGTAAAAATCCTTGAAATAGTATTAAATATATGATAAACATTTAAATAACTTAATTTTTCGTACTAATCAAATATCTTTAGAATTGCTTTGCATTTATCTAACTCAATTTTGTATACTAATCAAATATCATTTGAATTGCTTTTTTTCTGAAAAATCTATAATGAATTTAGTACTTTAAGTGTTTTATTTGATAGTATTTTTAATATTACTCTTGTTGTGTAATAATTTGAAAAAAAAAATAATAATCTAGC
>JAJJHY010008789.1:3162550-3184838 GCA_021224005.1 Drosophila setifemur | reverse complement strand
GTATTTGCGTTTCACTTTCATTTCAACGATATAATACAAATAAATAAATAAATATTAATATTAAAATTGATATAATTACTTATAATCCCATGTATAATCCTTCAAACGAATTCCTATTTATTGCAACTAAAGAATTAAAATTATTTTCTAAATTTAGCTGTATATAAAATCGTGGCCCTTAATTTCTGGCAGCACTCAAGTCTTGGTAAAAGTCGGTTTCTTGGGCCAACTTCAAACTCCAACTATTGCCCTGCCCAAAAGCTTTCCCCTCAGTGTCATGTCATCTAGAGAGCATAATGGCACCCATACAGCTATAGATCGGGGGAGCGGGAAATGGGTGACGGAGCGGGTGGAGTAATTACCGGTGAACCCAAGCGAACCGCAGCACAGCCCCGAGCTCTAAGATACAAGATACAAGCTCCAAGCTGAGAGCTCCGAGCTCCGAGCTCCCAACTCCCAACTACCAACTCCCAAACTCGAAGTGATCTCCGGCTGACAGCTGACGCTGCTGGTACCAAGAGCGTTGACTGATTTATGAAGACACTTTTGCAAGTCGCCCAACCTGATTTTCATAAACCGTTACGGCACCGACTTTTTACATGTCTGACTGCCTTACCAAAAAAAATCACCGACAACGAAAATACCCTCACAAACGAAATTAACTTGTTCAATTAAAAATAACAATTCTTTCCATTTTAAATCTTTGAAATAATCTGAACATTTTAAATCATGGAAAAAATATTATAAATTATTTAAAAAAATATTGTATGTTGATTATTCATTTTTATTTATATTGAGGCTTGGTTTTTTATTTACTTTTATCGTCTTCTTAACTATTTAGTATTCTCACTTTTTAAAATTAGATTTATTTAATGCTTTATTATTTACTAATGTTCATTTTAATTTTACTGTTGATATTTCTTTTTTTATTTCATAACTTATTTAATAAATATTCACATAAGGTACAAAATTGTTTATGTAACCTAGGCGGCATATTTTTTTAATTACTAATTTTCATTGAATTTTTAACAACCAAGAAGGATATTCCTTAGTTGGCTTTTATTTTATGCCCCTTCATAATTTCCTCTATTGCTCGAACACGAATAGTTAGTGAAGTGCCTTGTTTTGTCTCGGTTTGAGCCATGTTTGTTGCCAAGCGCCGAAATAACTGGCTGACTCTTTGTCCGCCTGTCCGTCTGTCCGCCAGTTTTTGCCGGTCTTGGCGTGGTTTTTTATTCGGTACTATATATTGTATGGTCTGGTCGGTTTTTGGTTTGGCTTGGTTCGGTTGAGATCGGTTTGGTTTGCTAACCGTGATCGCTGGATCTTCCCCAGCTGTCTTCTCTCGAGCTGTGCTGGCCCAGAAAGTTGGGGTTGGCCGGGTTAATCGCCAGCATAATGGGATGGGTAATGGTAATGGTTGTGTTTGCTGCTCCAAATCAGCTGATTGCGTATGTCTGATAATGATGAGTAAGCGCTTTCAATATCCAAAAGGGCTCACTTTTTTTTTTGGTTGGTCTGTAAGTCTCGTCAAATCTTATTATGGAAAGTTCTTGCTTTTACGATCTGTGGGTGAAAAAACTAAAAAAAAATTGCGTGTCTATTAATAAGCGAATAATGTAGAAAGAAATATGTAATTTAAAGTCAACGGCAATGGAAAACTTTTAAAAGAAACTAAAAATACAAATTCCTTTTTATATTTAATCCCAATTTATGGTTAATGATAAATATTAATGCTTAAAAAACCACTCAGGCCTAAAAACTTATAACAGCTATAACATACAGTAGTCCGATTTTAATAAGATTTCCATTATCGCTCAAAATAATCGTTAAAAAATTATTCATATTAAAGGATATACTTTATTTTTTATTTATATTTTCATTAGCAATATCGAAGGCGAAATGAAAGTTGTTTTTGCATTGTGACTACAAATTTGCCAAAATCATCAAACAAAAATGAAATATTGTATATATAAGAATTTTTTTTTAACGTGGAATTAAATAACTTTCTCTTAACTAATTGTATGATAAATTCATTGGGTTTTTATAATTTTAAAATTATAATAATCTCTACATATAATAAAATACAAAAGGGCGTACCTATTGCACTAATAATACACTTAACCAAATGGAATCGAAACACAAAAACAAATATTCTTACCTTTAGGTTAATTCTATAAATAACAATTATTTTATATATTTAGTGAATTCACCTAAAATAAAATTTATTTTTAAATGTAGTTAATATTTGGCTTATACAAAAAAAGATATTTACAAACATAGCTAACGAAACTGTCAAATTAAATTAACGTTAAAAATAACATAAACATATTCCTACGACACAAGGTGCAGGCAAAAAACATTTAGAAACAAACGGCAATAAAATTAAAGAAGTGCAATTTTTGTAAAAAGGATAATCCCACCCATCTGGACAGCGCCATGCCGCACTTGCTCTCGAGGAGCAACTCGCACTTGCACCGCCGGTGCAGCTCCTCTCCGTTTCGGACCTTGGCCCTGGACCCGGGCAACCGGCACTATCCCCTCCGCCATCCCCATCCCCATGCCGGCGACTATGAGGAGGACGACGAGGATGATCCCCGTCGGCTGGGCATCCTGAGCAGCATAAGCTGCCGGCGTCATCGGGAGCGCCTACGATCCAAACGCCAATCCCGCATAGTGCAAGGTCTCACGATCTTCGTTGCGGGTTTGACGGTCTTCGCCCTTCTCCTCTATCTCGCCCTGGAGATGGCCGGCGACCAGATTGAGGCTGCTCCCGAAAACCAAGAGCCTCAGAGGGAGGAGAGCCTCGAGAGCCAGCAGGGCCAGCAGCAGGGCCAGGTTTTCCCGAGGGGCGTTCTCCGGCTACTGGGCCTCGAATTGGACGGGGACAGGGATGGAGATGGGGTAAGACTTGGGTCTCGGAAAATGTGGTTTTCTGGATTTTGCAACGGGTTTTGTTTTCGGTCTGCAAAATACTATAAAATAAATTGTTGTAGATACAACCAGTAAGTTTTAGTTTAATGCAATTCCGAACGGACTCATTAAAAAGAGTTGTTAAGACTCATAAAAAGTATTATTTTTAAGCCATTAAAAGTGGAAATTGATGTAGATAAAAAAAAAATATTTATTAGCATCGTAATTATATCTAGTTTGCAATGGATACAGGTGTAAAAACAAGGTTTTAATGGAGCAAACCACTGTGAAAAACTCCTTCAAGAGTAACAATTATGTTATATGATTTTTTTTTTTATTATTTAGTACTAATAAAGAAACAAATGGGAAAAGCGAATATTGATTAAGAAATATAAAATTTATCTGCATTTTCTGAAAAGCCATAAAATCTGAAATCTATTTGGTATATCGACCATTTATTTTATTATTTTTATTATTTTTATTATTGAAGTCATTTCCTTTTCTTTTTTCAGGATTCTTCGAAGAAGGCCTCGTGCAATCCCCAGTCCCTGGACATGCGACGCATCTTCAAGCAGATCTCCCGGCAGGTGCTCAACCAGGATCAGGCACTGGCGAGGATGGAGCGTGCTCTGGGCGGAAACCGTAGATTCCGCTCTGTTGCGCTCCTGGGACCGCCAGGTGTGGGCAAAACCCTATCGACCAATGTCCTTCGGATGAAGTTTCCCTGGCCGGCGAATGCCCATGCCTATTCGTGGAGCACGAAGGTGCCGGAGGAGGAGGTGGGCAAGTTCCGGATGGTGAGGCAGTTCGTCGACCGGCTGTCCGACTGCGGTGCGAATCTGCTGATCATCGACAACCTGTCCCCCTGCGACCATGGCCTGGTGCCCATCTTCAATCGCTTGGTCTTGGAGCGCGAGGGGGACGCGAATGCCAATCAAACGGTTTTGGTTGTCTACGTGTTCAACCTGGAAACGGATCTCTACTGGGATCAGTTCGAACTGCTGCAGCAGCTTCCACAAGAGACGACCATCGTTAGTTTCCGGTTCTTTGGACGCGACGATCTTTTGGATTGTTTGGTCCATGAGCTGCGAGTGGAGCATCGCACCCTCAGCCGGGCGAAGCAGTCGCTGGTCCTGGAGGAGGCCATGGCCAATGCCCATGGGAGCGGGTGCAAGAGCCTTCGCCTACTGGTCCTCCAGCATGGCGTCCGAGTCGATTGACCACCAAATTGATCTTCGCTGTATCTTTGGCAAGGTATGTTGTATATTATGTGGAGTACGTCTGTCTTTGAACGCCTCACAGTAAATAATTTAAAATTATCCATTAAAAAAATTCAGAAGTCGTAGATAATGTATAAATTAAAACATTAAATCACTGTTTTTTTTTTTTAATCGTGGCCATTTGTAAAAAATATAGTACTTTATTTTAAAAGAAAATTTCGAAATTCTGTTCCAAATAGTTCGAACAAAATCAAGCGTTGAAAACTCTATTAAAAAAATTATGTAATATCATTTAGTATCAAAACTATTTTAATCTGAATAAATGAAACTTAATTTAATTATTATCATTAATCCATTGTGTAAATCTATGATATTTGCAATTGGTGGCACATTTTAAATATTCTGTAAGTTCATATTTAAATTCATTTAAATGATTAAAAATTCTGTTTCTTACAAAAACTATCTTCTGTTTATTAAGAAATTGTATCTATAAATCAGTAGAGATGCAAGTTTTTTTAGGATCGTCAATCTTAGTTTTGCAGTCCAGCTAAAAATTGTGAAATATGTGCCTCCTTGCCGAAATGCAATGCAGATAATTATTTTAGTGCGAGACAAATACAAGATGCATAAATAAAGGCACTGCACCCATTTATCAAAACAAAATCTAGAGAAAAAATGCAAAGCAAAGCAAACAAGCACAAAATTGCTTTGGTGTAAAGCATTTGTGTTTGCATTTTTTCTAGCCTTTTTTTAAGCCATTTTTTTTCTATTTGGCGAGCAAAACTTCTAGGCCGTCGAACGATGTCGCTGCAGAAGGCATTCAAAATTGGAGACTATTCACTTTCAGATACATTTGGTAGTTTTTAGTCTTATTTAAAGTCATGTGTATACAAACATAAAAAATTTAAGAATTAAATATACATATATCTTAACACAAAATGTGATTTTAAAATTTATTAAAATAAGCATTTTTATTTTATTTTATATTTTTATAAACAATTTTACAAACTCTTATATTCATCAAAAGTTTTTCAACAAATAAAGAGACTTGCAAAGTCGGTGTTCGCCTGATTGCAATGCAATGCAATGTGAAACGCACACGTTTTCGGCGCAGTGCGTTTCGCTTTTGCATCCAACAGATACTCATGTTTTTTTGTGTGTGTTTTTGAGTTCGGTAGCAAAAGGCAACAACCGCATCGAGGACAAGTAGTGCCGCTGCAATCGCCGCACCGCAAAATCCAAACGAAACGAAACGCAGCCAGCGGCTTTTGTAGTTCATGAACGGCCACCGAACTCGACGCTCAACGTTATTATCAAATAAGATTCGGATTCGGTGGCTCAGGTGAGAGGAGAGGTGAGGGGACAGGAGGGGAGGAGCAGAAGGAGGGGCCCCTGTAATTTAGTATTATTTTGTATTTTGTTGTTGTTGTTGTTGGGTCGGTCACGTAAGCAGCAATTTTAATGGAGTGGCTCAAAGTTGACGTTGCAGTTACACAATCCTCCATTTGATTTAGTTTTTGGCAATGCGGAAGATATGGGAATTGTGGTTGGTTTTATTAGGGATATTTTTCGTAATTTGTATTCACTATGTAAGCAATTGGTGTTTTCTTTATGTGTGGCTTGCATTTTACTATTTTATGAATATTTTTACGACATTTTTTAAACATTTTTTTAGGTCTGAGCTCTCCTAAACTAGGATTGGTTTATAAATATTAAAAATAATTAGAACAGTTTTCTGTTTCTTTTTGTAATAGAATTATATTATTAGCAAAATACATTAGGGACCGATTTTTCTTATATCTGCGACAAATATGGAGCTTTAAATTTGAGCTTCTTTGAGCTTTAAATTTTAGAAAAATAAACCCAAAGCATATAGTATCATCTTAACCCGTATTCCATTGATCGATTGTTCCACTCCGCGGTGCAACTCAATACGGGCAGCTTTGGTCACAGAACAAAACAAAATGGGAAAAATGGGAAAAATGGAAAAACTAGACATGCGAAAGCGCTCAAAGTGCACCGAATGAATCGCAAATCAAATAAATTAAAGAAAATGCAACAAGCCGACATTGTTAGCCTTCGACTGTGAGCTTCAGTTGGCTTCGCCTCCAGTTGAAGCCAAGTTGCATGAGGAGACAAAATAAATTAAAGAAACGCCGACATCGGAGACAGCGACGTCGACTGGAATCGAAATTGCAATTGGGTCTCGCATGGCACTCGGAAAAATAAATGTATATTTATTCCTTTATTTATTTTTAAGTATATAGAAACTTTTTAATTTTATAACAATTATTACTCTAGATCAACGAAAAAATGTCTAGTGATAGAACAAGGAATTTTTGTATAAAAATTACAAGTTTTTTGTCTTACAACTTTTATGAAATTATTATAGAAAAATATTATGAAATCGGAAAACCTTATATCTACTAAATGATCGACTATTCCGTCGAGTGTGGGGATAAAAAGCGATGGCGAACAGGACGTCGAACGCCAATCGCCAATATCGCTGGAAAAATACAACTGGCCAGACCAGAAAAGTCCAGACCATACTGAACTTAGACGAGGTAAGTGGAGTGGCATGGAGTTGGCCTCCAATCAGCAGCCGAGAGAAACGTTCTCTTCTGGGTTGGCAAACAACAACAACAACAACAACAAAAAAGAAGGGAAAGCTGCCCGCCAAAGCATCCGTATCCATGAGATACTCTGGCTATTTAGCCGCACAAAATGTTTCTAATCTGTGCCGCTGCTGACGCAGCCGATAAATACATCCCGCGTAGCTCTGCCTGCTGCCTGCTGCCCGCATTCCCGCACTCTCAATTCCAGTCAAGTCCCAATCCCCATCCCATTCCCAATCCCAATCCCATTTCCCAATGCCACTGCCACTGCCACTGTCATTCTCATTCTCATCACATCACAACATCCCATCTCAGTTAGTAGCGTCTCCGTTTGCGTTCGTGTTGGCTAGATTAAATTTCAATTAACACCGTAGATACTCGTACGCGTACACGCACCACAAAAGCAACGTATCAGTTTTTCAATTAGATTTCGCATTAATTAAACGAACACACCAAACCAAACCCAAAGACGTTTGTTCTTTCGCTCAGCAAATACCGAATAGCGATGTCGAAGTGATGAAATGAGGCAGGAAAGCATCTGGAATCTAAATTAGTTGCATGTTTTCCTTCGCTTTCCCGGAATTTTCGCGAAAAACTTGAAGCTCTGATATGTTGTCTTCTTAAATTTAGTATCTATGCAAATATAAAGATAGCTTATTGTCGTATGGCTTAGCAGTTAATGTTTAATTTAGTAATTAAACAATTAATTATTTGATTAATATAACTAAGGTTTAAAATAGTTTAAAATATTTTAATATTGTATAAAATACAAAAATGATTCGAGAGACAATAAAAACTATGCTTAGCCTAAACAATTACTTTGCTCAACACAAAAAGTTCAGATACGTATCTATTCGGCTTATTTGAATGGCTTTGTTGGTTTCAAAATAATAAAGTAATTATATAAAGTGCGTAAATATTTAAATAAATGTTTAGAATAAATTCAACAACACCAAAACTAAGTAGTTTTCGATACAATAAGGAACATTATTAATTATAATATTCAGAAATGAGAAAGAATACACGATTCCATCTACAGATGACCGTCTTGGCCAGGATTTTTGAGTTTATTAAATGAAAAGAAAATCCGTTAAATGTTATAGGGAAATTCCGAATACAAACCTTCCGAATTTTTAGACTAGGATAGCTTCATCCAGGAATGTTTATTATGAAGTAAAAAATCCTTACCGGAAAAATGGGTGGCGCTGCCAAAAGAAGTTGGGTGTTCAAGGCGAATATCAGTAAATTAACATGACAAATGACTGATAAGATACCAAGGCATGCATGCACGCAACCCACTCCCAATCCCACTCCCAATCCCACACCCACTTTACACCCACTCCAACCCACTGTGGTGGATCGATTGGCGATGGTCCGTGTGTGGTGGTTGCAGCTCCCTCGAATGGCAGTCAACACAATAATAAATCCGTAAATATAATGGTCAAGGATACTTTGGTAATTGGGCGAGCTTATGCTTAACGGCGCTTAAATTTATGCCGAGTGCCCCACGGCGATGTCCAGTCACTCCACCGCACCGCCACTGCACCACTCCACCGTGCCTCGGGCCGCCCATTAACCACTCGCCAAGTACACGGAGCTAGCTATAAAATGTCCTGGTCGCCGTCACTTGTTTACGATTATGGTTGCGATCTATTTGTGATGCAGTGGAGCCTCCTTTGAGTTAACTTTCCTTATACTATTTATGTTAAATATATTTAAAAAAATATACATATCTACAATATTATCTTACAATATCTCTAATTTTGAGGGAGATTTTGGAAAATTTATATTGAAGAGTTGATATATTCAATATCATTTAAAGGTTCTTTATTAATATATTAATAAATAGGGAATCAGTACAACCCAATTTATAAATTTATTTATCATAGGAAATATATAAAATTTAATTCTCATTAAGCAGGTTCCACTGTACTTGTGCATAAAGTATACGTGTGAGTGCGATAGGGTGCAGGCTCTCTACGTGTTTGCGCTAAAATTTAACGCGGGTTTGTATAAAAAAATATACAACCAGAACTGTGTGGCAAAGTTTAGTTTAAAAAGGGAATACTATACCTATTTAATAATATTTTAATAAAAATTAATAAGATTTTGCAACACTCAATTAATGCTAAGCAAAATTGGGAACAAAACTTAACATAAATGTATATTTAGAGACCATTAAATTCAGTTGTATAAGAATATTTTACTTTGAAAATAATACCAAAAATAAATGAATTTAACATGTTACATATAATATTAATTTTTTTTCCATACTAGATTTATTTTAATTTTAAGCATTCCAGTCCCACTGTAGTTCCTTGGGGAGGAGTTTGCTGATGAAAATGGCGGGGCGGAAGCGGAAGTTGATACACATTTTGTTGTTTTGGTGTTTGGTGGGCACTCGTCTTTTTATTACAATATTTGCCGGCGTAGTTGCCGCTGCGCTTTTTATGATTGCTTTGCATATCGTAAAATTAAATGAACGAAAAATGTTTACGTATTTCGGACTCTTTATTACGCCCTTTTTTTGTGTGTGTGTGTTGTTGAGTTGGCTTTCTATTATCGCAGTCCGGATTTTGCCGCTAATTTGAATATGAAAACGTGAAGCTAGAGAAAGCACGGCCATCCGGCCAGATGGGGAGATTTCCCATCGGAATCAATTAAAAGTCACCATCCTAGATGAGGGCCCATTAACCCATCCAACCGTTCCGTTGCCAATCCCCGTCAGAAACGCCGGTTCGTTCCCCGTTCATTGTTCCCTTTTTTGAGTGGCGGCAATTAACTGAGAGAGACGATTGCTTTATTACCTTGTCTCCGAGCTTCGAGCATCCTTCGACTAGATACTTTGTTAGTGCGCTTAGTAGTTTCGTGTTCATACATAAATTATGTTAATACCATCAAACGAGAGTAACTAGCCATAAAAACACCAAATAAAGCCCTGCTGCCCGGCGTAGCAGTCAGTGGACACCAGTCCACCGGTCCACCAGTCAGGTGAGGTGCGGATAGGTTGGTTGGTTGGTCTCTACAACCCGCGGAGACAGCCCGAAAAAGGATGAGTTGGAGAATAGCGAAATGAGCAAACGCACCGCTTTATGGGGTCGTTAAAAGGTCTCGGGGCACATAAAACCCATGGAGGAAATTAAGTTCTGCTGGACGGGCAAAGTGAATTTCTGATCGACACTTCAAGCTGAAGCCGTTCGAGGACTTTGTAACCTACTAGTATCTGATGCCTGTCATCACCAGACTTCCTTCCCAATGACTCCTTTTTAAATAATTTGCCAGAAGATTGGGGCACAGGAAGAAATTTGGACATAAAATGTATGTACTTTTTAATATTTTGAGTTCGATTTGGAATTCAATTTAGTATCAAAAAAATGTACTTTTCTAATATTGTAAGAACCAAAAAGTACCTTTAACAAAATCAAAAATTCTTAATTTGTATGGAAAATCGAATAAATTGTTCAAAATAAATTAAGCTAAATATTTTTAAGCCCATCTTCGCAATAAATTTGTCTAAACTTTGATGGTTCTTCAGATATAATTTTTGTTTCCGTGCTCTTTTTTTATCCAATAGCAAATTGTGCCGAATGAGGATGGGGGCACCATGATTGATATCCTTGTTAGGGGACAGCAGGTTAAAGTTGGGAAAAATGTTACTTTAATACATTTAAATGGCTTTCCTTTCAAGCCAGCTTTTCCACTCCCGAAAACCCAGCTCAGGCGTGTTCCCTTTTTTTCGGTGTTTTCCTTTTTTCAAATATATATTTTTTTTCTTAACTCTTCGGCGAGGTACCTTCATCAATCATTTCTCGCGAAAGCAAACACTGTCAGGTCCTGGGTCCTGTGTCCCGTGTCCTGTATCCCGGTGCCTGGTGCCTTTGGTTCCTTTGGGACTCGAGTCGCGCCTGCAGTGGATTAGGCAACGGGAAAAAAACAACAACAACAACATGGCCAACAAGGACATCGGCGACAGACGCGCTGTCGACGTCATCCTATCCCTTCCGGGTTAACAAATGAATTTCGCGCGTTTGCCCCTTGTGACTTGAAAAGATTTTCAGCGCAAACGGATTGAAAAGGAATCTAAAAAGTACAAAAAAAACGGGAGAGAAATTGGTGGGGAATAATCTGCGGGCCAAAAGGGATATATCCCAATGACTTTTACCCCACGTGTGTGTTCCGCCCCGTTCACCCGTACTCAAGAGTTCATTTTAGCCGGCGAACTGTGAAAACGCAGCCAAGCACGAAAATAATAACAAATTCTTGCACAAAGCACAAAGTGAACTGGAGTAAAGTGAAATGTTTTTTTATGTAATGAGCGTAATAATCAGAGAAACATGCGAAAGGATCTCCGACGATTTTCTTGATTGATTCACAGCACAACATAGCGAAGAAAAACCTTATTAAATCTGAACACCCCAAATAGGTTCGTACACTCTCGTACTTCTTCTAACCCCAACTTTCTGCGAATCAAAGGAAAGTTAACCAACACAATAATAATAAGGGGAAAGGCATTGAACAACGGGTTATTTAACGTTCGAATTTTGCAGGAAAAATGGAAAATGTGATAAACCGCGATGGGTAAAATATTTTCTTTGATATTCTTAAAATAAAGCGGGTTAAAAAATATAATGAATCTAATAATTAGACCGCAATTGAATTGTAGAGCTAAAAATTAAATATGACTATTTATCGGTATTTAAATAAATGTCTAAAAGGTCCTCAAAATCAGTGACTTCATTTTTGGTTACAAATTAAGGCTTCCATTTTAGTTAGTCCAACTTTTTCGTTTCCTGCTAATGTGAGGGAGAAAAAGAAAACGTACTTCCTTATTTATGGAAAGGTTAATCCGCCCCATTCCCCCGCCCCTGAACCACTCATGTGCTGCTGCGCCACCGATAAATAAGAATAATGTGTGGAATCCAGTAAAGGAAGCCTCCATAATGACCATGAAAGAACAGTTTATGGTTAAATAAAGGCACAGCGGCCAAACTTCATTTTCTAGACCCAGAGAGTCAGGCGGTTCTCCTCCGAAGAGCCACCCATTCAAACCCATTCCAATCCACCACAGCGGGAAACACTCGCCGGTTATGCAAAGTAATGCAAAATTGCAAATGCAAGTGGTCCACTTTACATACACCACAGGCACAGTGGTCTAAACACTATTGAACTGCAGCCGAAATATTCTAATGGAATAAAGGAAATAATAGTTATTTAATACAGCTTAAATTGGGAATATAATTTATAGGGAAATGCTGGTTAAATATTATATTATATTATTTCAAAGATTGTTACTTTAGTTACTTTCAGTTCATTAATAATTATTAATATTACATGATGTTAAATATATTATTTAGAATTAAATATTAACGAAATAAAATCAAGCACAATTATATAAGCTACTATAATAAAAACAATCCTAAGATTTCTCAAAAGATTTTCCAAAAGACGTTTTTAAGGGATCCCGAAATCCCTAACCACTGTGCAAAGTTGTTGTTTTTCCAGCTGTGAGCCTGGTTAAAACATACAAGTGCCTGTGTGTGTGTGTGTGTGTTTGTCTCTCTGTCTGCTGGTGTATGTCTTTTTTTATTGGCCCAGCTTGATAACGCATATTTTTGGCTTATTTTGCAGCTTACTGCTGCGGCAGCAATTTTTGCCCAACTCTAGCCACATTACACAGATGCCAGGGAACTTTAGTTTTCAAATGGCCTGCAATTCAAATAAAACATATAAGAAAAAATATTTATTAATTTAAGGTTTTCCTTCTTAGCAACATACATATATGAAATCACGAAATAAATGAACCTGTTGGCGAAAACAGGTTTTCGAGAAATCGATTTAATGTAGTTGAGACTTTTTAGAGCAATGTATGTGTGAAGGGCCTCTAATCTTTACATTTTGCAGGGTACTTTTATGTCGACTCTTGACCACAATCTTGGCTCTTCACACAATCATTTTTTTGTCGCTGCGGTTTGCCCTTCGTTGCCCGTCTGCCGATAATCACGCTATTGCCCCATCAGCCGGAAATGGGCGCGCCGCCATCTTGTGTCTGCGCTATGGACTAGTGTGTGTGTGTGTATGTGTATGTGTGTGGCTGGGAAAATATGCGTGCCAGTGGCATAAAGTGGCAGCCAGGCAGCGGGCAAGGATCTTTTTGGATCCTTGCAGCGTGCCAATCTGCTGCCAAAGTGCAGAAGCGTATATTGGATTTGCCAATCATAAACTGAAGCCAACTGCATAATCTATGTCCCAATGCAGACGCGTACACAGACGGACGGACGGACAGTAGAAATGGGTGAGGGGGGGTTGGAAAACGGAAACGGAAAAACGGGTGTATGCAAAATTGGATTGAACAATTTTCCACATATACGAATAGTAGCCGCCGAACGCACAAAATGACAAACCAAAACTCCAAAACCATTTAAAGTTGTTATTTAAGAAAGCTGTAGTATTTGGAAATATGTTCAAGTTAAATATAAAATTATTTAACATTATTGCATTTTAATCTACATTTGCATCTGGAATTATGATCTGTATTGAACAGGGTATTCTATATCTAACCCTAAGCTCACTTCAATACAGCATATAATGCAGTCTTTCAGAATCTTCCAGAAGGGAATATTCCCAATGGCCAATAAAAACTCATTGTTACATATCTCCGTATTATTTGTTCTTCATTTGCCACTGCTTCTATTTTGGAATCCTCTATGACCCGAAATAATAACAATAACTATCTCTCATATCTACTTAACAGCCAATGCAGTTAAAAAAGCAAATGTTTTTCTCAATTGCCACTGCCATTGTCATGACTGTTATATTCTCGTTGTGCTGATTGTTTTTTTTTTTTTTTGTTTGTTTAATTCCCTAACTTAAGGTATAAGAAATGTATTATAGAGGAGGATAACATTTCCAAAATTAAGCCTCATAAATAATAAATTTGAATTACTTTTAGACAATAAATATTTGATTATATATTTACGGAAGAGTATAACACGAATATGTTGACTTTATTGCATTTATTATTCGAAAATTATTTAAAGTGCTACACAAATTTCTATAATTTTTAATATAAATTTAAATTAAATTTGTACAGAAATATATTAAAATATTACATACTGTTTATATCTCGGCAAGGGTATTTATAGCTTCGAATTCAGGAGCCGACAGTTTTCCTTTTTTGCTCTTGACTTTGCCGCTTGTTTGTGGATTCTCGACGATGTCGGCTGTGCCTTGCCGCTTGCCAAAAACAATTTGGACTGAATTTTTACAGCCGAAATAATTTTTAATTTACATAAATGCCGGTCGCTAGTCTCACTGTAGTATCTGTATCTGTATGCAGCCCGGTTGCTCCTCTTTGCTGGTTTTTGCCGGTTGCATTCAACATACAGCGTACAGCGGAGTCCGGAAGGCAGTTGGTAGCGTCTTCCGCTCGACGTGCCCCTCCTTTATTACCCAAATGTGGGTGATGCACTCAAAACAAATGGGTGCAGCTCGGAGTGAAAAAGTTTTTTAATCCTGGAAACTAAAAACATGTTAATAATTATAAGTTTTTAAATTTAAAATACCGATTTCCTTCATTTATTTTTTGGTAAATATACAAACGAACAGAATAAGCAACAAAATATTCAAAATAATTGTTTTAAAATTATTATTGTAAAAATTGTAATTTTCTTTACTTAAGACGTATATTCTTAAAAAAATTATAATGGATTTTGGATTTAAAAAAAATATATGAAATGTTTTTATCAAATAACATTCTACAAATAACACATTTAAGTTGTTAAATTTAAAATCTCGTCGTTACAAAAAAATTCAAAAAATCCCTTTGGTTGTTGTTTTTTTCCTGTGCAGAATCCTTTTCAGTTGGCAACTAAAAATTTGCGACGCATAATTCTGGCTCATCCTCGCATGGCGCGGCACTGGCAAAAATATAAAGGAAGGAGCAAAAAAAAAATCGAGATCCCGATGTGTTTATGAGGGAGTTGCCATCGCCAGATGCAAGGCCAGAAAAGTTTTTGGACGGGAGCTCCGGGTTTTTGTGTGCTCTTTGCCGCCCATGTCAAACGGTTGGACATTTATCGATTTCTTGGACAGAGATTATTTGTGGTGCGTCTTTGGCGTGGTCGTCGTCGTAGTCGTCGTCATCATCTCTGTGGTAATCTCTGCTGCTTCTCACCGAAATTATCTTCATCGCTCATACGCCGTGTGGCGCAGGGAAATGCATGAAAATTGTCACTTATATTCGTGGTAATTGTTGTTGCCGTTGTCCGAAATGATAAATGACCGGGAGACGACCTCATCCCCCCCTCCTGGCCACTCTGCTGCTATTCACAACATTTGTCCAGCGCCCAACGTCTACATAAATGTATATCTATTAGCATTTATCTTGGTCTCCGGCCCGGACAAGTTTCGCCTGAGTCAAGAATTAATCATGTGGCAATTATGCTGTGGCAACAGTTCTTCGTCCTCGGTATCCATTTGCACACGAGCTATACAATCCGTAACCATTTCCGTCTTATTCAGTTTATAAACAACTTCTGGCCAGAGAAGCATTCTGCCATTATAGCCTATTCAGCAATTCGCTTCCAATGCTCACACTGAAATCTGAGGGATTCGTCGAGGAGAATCTTTAAACAAAGCTCCGAGATCCGCCTTTCGAATGTAAACAAAAACAAGCGTTAACTGGCTTTAATCGAATTACACAATTGAAAAAGAGTTTGCATCATATCCCTGTGATATTCCTGGCTAATTATGAATCTGTCCCTAGATAGAAAATCTATCTTAAACCGAAGCTACATAATAAACAGATCGCTAGAATACGGTTTAATTCAAGCAAGTGTACTGTCAAATACGTACGATTAAAAAATGAAAAGTGATATTAAATAAATAAATATATATAGTATTGCAGTAAAGGGGACATCTCCGACCCTCTAAAGTATATATATTCTTGATCAGCATTAATATTTTTTATACAAGTCCTGCAGAAGTTCGAGAAGAAATATTTGAAAAATAACATTTAGTATATTTCTAAAAAATGTTTCCTCCAATTTAATTTAAAAATTCAATAGTTATTATTTTAATTCGTTTTAAATATTAATACAAAATAATTTTCACACATGATTTGATATACTATAATTTGTTTTTTTCCCAACACCTGCTATTTATCCGTTGCAAGTGCCTCCGCCTCCTTCGCCTCCAGCAGCGAGGTGAGGCTCGAAGCTTCTTCTCGGCTCCGAAACTCCACGGGTCGATTGAGGTACTTCTTGCAAACGCGCTGGGCATCGTTGAGCAGGTCATCCGCCTCCGAGGACACATCCTCGCCCACCTCCATTTGGACGGGCAGCTTGACGGCGTCGATCTTCAGAGTGGCCACACAATCGAATCCGACATGGGAGAGCTTGTGGCTTGCCACCGCATTGGCGAAATCCACGGCATCGGCGAGTCGTCGCTGCCGGATGAAGGCGGCGTAAATGAAGGCAGCGGTGAAGCAATCGCTGTCACCCACTCGATCCACGATCTTCTTCGGCTTGTAGGCGGGCAGCATAAAGTAGTGGCCATCGGTGGTCATGCAACCAGCGCCCAGGTTACTCCACGGGCAAATAAAGCAAGGCCGGCGGATATTAATATCCCGAGGAATCCGAAGGAGTTCGTTCAACCCCTCGCAAGCCGCCTTGGGTGTCATCCAGCCGCGTTGCTCGCAAATATATTTCGTGATCAGGACATAGTCGCACATCAGCAGCAGATCCACAATTTTCGCAAAGGCATTGTACACCTGCAGCGACACCACAATACGATCCCTTTCATCGCGCCCATTGTTGTGGTTGAGGATCAGCCGGATCATGTCGCTGGTGTCGCGGGGATTCCGAGCCTCGAAGTTCACCCAACCGTACTGGTTGAGGTCCAGTTTCTTGAAATCCTCGGCGGTAACATAGGGAAACGGCTTGTCGCAATAGTAAACGGTGCAGCGCTGCGACCAGCGCTCCTGGAAGGTTATTAATTTGGGGTTTTTTATTAAGTAAATTATGTAAATTTAACAACTTTTTTTTAATTTCCAACAATAAAAGAACCGAAATTTGGAATACCATTGAATACCCAACCCGCTGATAGTTAATTTCCGAATACTGATTGCATTCTTAAGAATCTATTTACCAACAATAAATTAATTATATTTTCAAAGAACTACATTCCTATAGGAGCTATTCGATATAATACTCCGATTTTAGTGGGACTTTAAAAAGCCCATGGCCAACCAGGAATATGGCTTCTGGTATTAATACCTTCTGCAAAGGTTTTAGGTATTCAAAGATCAGAAACTAAAACCCACCTGAATGATCGTGGAGTAGGGTGGACTTTCGTCGGTGAAGGTGCAGTGGCTCGTGTCGATGCCACGCGTCTCCAGATCATCCAGTATCGTCCTGTAGTTGGGGGCACGGCAGAGGACCCCGAAGAGCTCCACATTAACACCGAGCAGCCGGAGCACTGTGCTCACGTTCGAGGAGCGTCCGCTGCGGTGCAGAATTCCCTTCTGGGCGCGGATCAGCTCCTTGTCGACGTCCAGCTTATCGACGGTAACCACATAGTCCACCTCCGTGCAGCCGACGCAGAGCACGGTCTTCACCGCGCTGAGGACACACCAGGTGTTCATTGTTTTTTTTTTGGATTTCCCAAAACTGGATCTAAGCAACTCCTCCTGTTTATTGGGTTTCTTAATTTTTTAAATAGCTTTTTTTCATAATTTTGAACTAAACCCAAGCAATTTGAAATTAAATCCTAGAATGGAGTTGTTAACAAAACTTTTCAAATATTGATTTTAAGTTTATGAATTTTTGAGGAAATATTCGTTAAGGATTTGTTAATAACTCTAAGCCTTTAAATAAATATTTATATGATTCAAAGCTTAAATGAAAGTTTAAAAATTTGTAAGTCTATAATTTTAATTATGGGAACTAACAAAAAAAATGAATGTAAATGAAGAATTGAAAATTCTTTTATATCCCCCTAAAATGTAGTAATTTATGAATAAAAAAAATAACAGAATATCCTTTAAATCTATATCTTATTTGTTTAATACTTGAAACTCACTTAAAAAAGTTTTTCTACTATTCATTTGGTTTAAAGTCAGCTATTTTTTATCATCAATAAAATTGCAAAAATTATGTTTTTGGGCTTTTTAAAAAAAATAAAAGAATAGGAAGAATTTATGAGATCATGGGCGACTTTGGGAGCAAAGTGAGCTGGGCGGCGGGCAAGAAGTTGGTGCTCTGCGTGGGCACGACGATCATCGACTACGTTTCCATTATGGAGACCTTCCCCGGCAACGAGGTAGAGCTGGCCATCAAGGGATATTGGCAGCGCGGTGGCAGTGCCTCCAACATCTGCACCATGCTGCGGCATCTCGGGGTCAAGTGTGAGTTTTTTGGGATGCTGAGCAACCTGCAAATGTTTCAGGTCCTGCCGGACGACATGAAGGCGCGCGGGATCATTACGGAGCATTGCCCCACCTGCAGCCTGGAACCGCCCTTCTCGACCATATTCCTCACCAGGGAGACGCGATCGCGCAACGTTATCAAATGCAACAACGACTTTCCCCACGTGACCCTCGAGGACTTCCGGAAACTGGATCTCAACAAATACGGATGGATTAACATGCGTTGCATATACTTTCCGAATACCCTGGCCATGGCCAAGGAGCTGACGGCGTACAATGCCACTAAACAGGAGAAGATCATCCTGTCGATGAAGTTCGACATGAACCTGAAAGAGATGTGGCCACTGGTGGACTACTGTGATTACGCCATCTTCTCCAAGCAGCTGGCCCCGGAGAACGGTTGGCAATCCCCGATGCATGCCTGCCTCCAGCTGGACGAGCAGCTGCGCATGCGCTGGGGCCTGAATCTCAAGCGGCCCATTGTGATCGTTCTGTGGGGTGACCAGGGTGCTGGCGTCTTGGATCTTGCCGGCAACTACACCAGCGTCCCCGCCCACAAGCCACATCGGGAGGTTGACACCTTCGGAGCCGGGGACACCTTCTTTGCCGCCTTCATCTACGCCATGTACGTACGGGAGCGATCGCTGCTTGTCTCCGTGGATTTCGGCAATCAAATGGCCAGCTACAAGTGCACCCGGAGTGGCTACGACCACATCGCCAAAATTCTACTACCACCAGTTTTGTGATTACTTTGGATCATTAAAATCATTTGTTGTACTCAGGTTGTATTCAGGTAGTAAATTGCGTTAACATATGTATTAAATCATAAAAGTTGCGATAAAGCAAATATGTTTAATATATATCAAGGTAATACTTTCATTTTGTTTATAAACCTAAAAAAAAAACAATAAGACGCTATCGCATGAAACTAACTTTACAAATGAACCTGCAAAATAGGAAGCAATTTCCCATTAATAAAATAAAATTATTATTATATATTTAANTAATATAAAATTTATATATTTGCAATATTTATAAATAAATATATTTTTAAATATTGTACAACTTTGCAATATTTATAAATAAATATATTTTTAAATATTGTACAACCTGGCATGTATTATGTAGGTATGCATTAAATTTACTTACAAAAAAAAATAGCATTAATATTAATTACATTAATACACACATGTATATACTAATAATTTAAAGAAGAGTACTTTATTTTTTTGGGGATAAACAAAAAATGTTGCATAACCTTAAACCTTTAATTTTAACTCATCCATTACGTATACGCACCGTTGGCCAACGATAATAATTACCATACCAGAATCGCTCGATTCCAGACGTTCGGCTATAAATTATCGGATATACGGATAAAGGAGTATGTACAAAATATATATTTCACTCTCCACCTTATTGTGTCACATTGTGTGCGAGCGCCACTTAAAATCGATTGCGAAAAACGGGCTTGCAATGTCATTTCATTTTGCCACCTGAAAAGGGTTCGAAATGTTTTTAATTTATTTACGGACCTTTTGTCGGTTTTGGCTTGGTTTTCGTTTTCGGTTTCGGATTGCCGGACAATTTGAAATATTGCCAGATTATTTAAATAAATGACAATTGCTTGGCCCACTCTAAATGGGTCAATACAAATGGCGAGGAGCAGGTGACCATGGCGACCCGACCGATAAATTAAATCTCCGCCAATGGATTATTATTTTTTGTTGCTTTTTGCTTGTGCTCGCACAGATTATGCAAATGCGCCTCAGAGTAAATTCATAATTAGAAATGATAAAAATTTGATATCAAAATCAATAAAGTCCCCGGATTTTTCCAAATTTGTTATCACGCGGAAAAATGCTACCCCTGTTGCGATATACAAAAAATATGAATAAAAATGTACCCGAAAAAATAATTCATAAATATTCAAATGAAAATCCTCCCACCACTCGCGAGGACCAAAGTCAAATCGAATTATGTATAAATTTATACGAAGCCAAGTGGTCAAAACGGGCAACTGGCCATCGCCATGGCCAGTGCCAGTGCCGTCAACTTCACTTTTGCCGCTTGATTGAAACTCATTTATCATCATAAATTAGAGAGGAGCTGGGGGAGGAATGGAAGAGATTCATCATACTCCCACCGCTCGGAGGCGTGGTCGGCAGACTGTAATCTGGCTCAGATTGAAAATTAATGAGGTCATCAGGCCCCGGCTCTGCCCAAATGAGAATGCCAAGAAAATTTAAAGCAGTTCCCGGTTTTTCTTATTATATTTTTTTTTTTCTTCTCTCTGAAATGCTCTTTTTTTGCTGTCACTTTTCGCCGTTTTTGTTGCTATTTAGGAGTTCACTTTGCCAGGAGGCTTTGCAATCATCCACCCACAACCACCCCCATGTTAAGCTTCATCCCCTCGACTCGCTAATGAGTCGCTTTTTAAGTTCAAATTTCCATATCCTGGGTTTTCCTGAAGGAGCTTCGTTTGTCACCCGAAACAAATTGCCAAGCTAAGTAGCTTACCTATTTTTTCGCCTTCACAACAACTAAATGCGGTTATCTTAGGTAAAAGAAAGCATATACACGTATGCATTCTTAATATAAATAAAGTATCTCTTTTGAAAAAAAAAATATAAAATTATCCTATATACATACATCAAATATTCGTTATATAAAGTAATATTTGGTTTTTGGACGATTAATATAATTGTTTGTTGCTGATCAACAAATAAAATAGAAAAGTTTGTGGTGATTTTAACAACTTTCAGTATTCTTAGTTTTAAAAATATATTATAAATAAATGTTTTCTATTGGAGATTATTTATAAAAATATATTCCACTATATAGTTTCCTTCATCATTCAATTGTTTTCCTCCCCCATACAACAATCATTTGAGATCTCTAATACCACGAAAAGTCGTTGGACTAATGTATTCATAAGGCGCCCTCTGCCACTCTGATTGTGTATTGACACTGGAGGACCTGATCTGGGGGACCTGGGAAAGCTCCGGGAATCGCTTCAATAGGGAACCAGCTCGATTTGTGCAGCTTCCGGTTTATTGGGCAATTACGCAAGCAGCGCTTTGATTATACTGCAAGCCCGCAATTGTTTTGACATTTAATCAAAGCGAAGAGGAACAAAGCGTGTTGCCACCATGGGGGGGGGACTCCGTTCGGTTATCCTGCCAGGCAACAGCCATCCTGCCATCCAGGCATCCTCCTATCCTGCCATTCTGCCATCCTGCGATTCTGCCATCCGGGCGCTCTGATAAGCTCGACTGGACACTTTGGTAATTGAGTGACTTGTCCGCTGGAATGGCGGTTCAATGTCCGCTTAATGCAGCGCCCCCAATCCCTCAATATATCCCCGATATCCTTCTCATCCTTCTTGAGTTTCCATCGAGAGGGCAGATCAAAGCTTTGCTGCTGTCGTTTATTTTGCCAGCACAAAATGCTTTCATTTCCTCTCCGTGAATTTTTTTCAGCAAAAGGACGAGCCACATGACAGCAATAAGCAAAAAAAAAAACAGAAAGCAGAAAAAACACAACTACAATGACGGCCACATCCTTCGATTATGTCAAACAAAAAGCCAGCAATTTGGATTTAAACAGCGACCTTGGGCTGGAATGGGGATGGGGGACAGGGGACAGGGATATACTCGTAGATGGATATGGGGATATGGCTTTTGTATTGTCGGTACTTCAATTTACTTGCCACATTTCCGCCCAAAGACTTGCCCGAACTTTTCTCATTTCGTTTGTTGCTATCATTATTGTTGTTGTCCTTCCCCATTTCTGTTTCAATTGCTCCAACAAAAAAAAAAAAAAAGAAACCGACTTCCGCTTCCGTTTGGCGCAACTTGAGCTTGCAGCCAAAAACTTTTGCGTATTCCCTGAATTGCTGCGACGTTTCTTGATTGCCGATGCGTAACTGCACTCGATGTTGCCCCAGAAATGATGCTTTAAGGAGTCATATTTGGTTATTCTCCAAGTGCAATAGAACGAAAAAAACGAAGGGGTAAAATAAATGATGAAATAAGTATTAAGCTGGGTTCAAAAACTATGCTAAAGTATAATATATATATATAAGTAATAACAAAATATATAAAATATAAAAA
>JAJJHY010008789.1:3139788-3153233 GCA_021224005.1 Drosophila setifemur | reverse complement strand
TGTATCACTACCATAAATGGTTATTTTAAACATTAAGTAAATTACAACTATTTAAATAGCCTACATTCAAAAATAATACTTATTTTTATAATTTATGAAAGAAGTATTTTCTCAAAAATAAAATTTCCTGCAATTAAACATTAGATAAAACTATAATTTTAAAAATATTATCAAAATTATATTTTCCCTGATTCCGATTCCCGGAAATAAATATAATGCGCCTCCAAAATATTAAATACATATTTTTCTCTAAGTGCACCGACTATGTCTTGGACTTGGTGTTGGGCCATGGTGTGGGTCCTTGGAGCGGACCTGGCTACTTGCGCGCAAATTGCTACTCTCGTCCACTGGCTCCGTCCGACAAACTTTTTGATATATGAATTAAGTTTCCTTCAGCTCACTGTGTGTGTGTGTGTGTGTATATATATTTGAGTGAGTGTGCAACGGCTGTGCGGCGTTGAGACATTTTGGATTTACGTTGTAATTACAGGATTTTGGATTTCTTCTTTCTGGCCAGAGTCAACTGGCAGGCCCCCGGGTCGCTTGAAGGTTATTTATTATGACATGTTATTTAGGTTTCATTTCAAAAACTTGATTGGACACTTTAGACTGCCGTTGCTGTTGCTGTTGCTTTTCTGTTGCAGCGGAAACATTGCGTGCCCATGTTTTGTTCCCCAAAAAAGGAAAGCACGGCCACGAACCTCTGGAAACCGCAGGAGTAAGAACGGGATTGGGATTGGGATTGGGATCGGGCTTTGGTCTTCGTGTGCGCTGGGTGTGAAGTTTCAAGCGGCCAGAGCACACGCGATTTGCCGCGGGGTCAAAGGTTTCAACCGAAAATCCCCTCCCCCCCCGAATGGTCTGCGTAAAAATATTGTGTAATCCAGTTTTATCGCTCCTATTCTTATTACACATCGGCTAATGTCTTTCACTTGGCTGCATCTGCATCGATAATCTGGTTAGCGAAAAGCTCCGTGACATTCGACCTCTGAGCTGGAAAAATTCGGGCGGAGAAAAATATAATTTTTGCGGTTGCCCCATTAATGGATTTTACATGTATATTTATATATTGCAATTTCTGAGAATCTGGGATTTTTCTAAAGTGAAATTAATTTTCTAGGAAATTATGAATAGAAGTATAAATTAATTTTATATGAAGCCTTGAGTTTTTATATTAAGAACAGTAACTATTTCAAGCAAAGGAACATAAATTCGCGAATGTCACCAAAAGGAGAATTTTTTTTAATTTGATACACATTATGAATCCAAAGACCCATTTACCAATAAAACATATATATATTTGTATTATTGATAATCAAAAGACTTATAACAGTAGCTAATTAAAAACTTGAACTATTCTTAACTCAAAACATAAAAGACACACCCATCTTAAATGATAACTGATTCCTCCCAAAAAAAATAAATCTCTTCAAGTAAAACCTCCATGACAATGCAAGTGGAAATAACCAAAACTATATTTGTGGATAACCCACAATGATGTGCAAGATTCACGAAGGGTTTCCACTTTTCAGAGGCATTGTGGAATAAAAAAGAAAAACAAAATCAAAACGTGAATTCATTTAAATAATTAAACCATGACCTTAGCGGCCGGCGGCGAGTTAATAGCTCTCAAATTATAGCAACTTTTGTATGACGGGCAGGAAAAATGGTAAAAGCAAGAGTTCGTGGCCGAAGAAGAGGAATAATTAAAATGAATGAAATTAATTTGTTCCACTTCAGCCACCCGCCTAACAATGATAAGACACTTTTTGTTTTTTTTTCGGTTTTTTGTATTTGGTTTTTTGCCCAATGTTGATTGTCAGCCACGTCTGGCCAGATTGTCTATCCGAAAACCACACACATTTCAAGTCCAAGACGTGGCCAAAGAATATATGGTATATATATATGGTACATATATGTTTCGTTCCGACGACATTGCTAAGCCTCATGAAAAACACGTGCGAAGAGAACGCACTGGTGTTCTCTGCCTCCAAATGAATCGAACAAAGGGTCTAAACGCAGATAAAAACACACGAAATAGGCTGGTCAAAAAACTAGGGCTAATTTATCTAATGTGTACACTTGGAAAATTGGTTGTTGAAATTTTTAAAAAATTAAAGAAATTTTAATTAGAACTTTGGTTAATGGAACTAAATATATACTGGATACTAATATTTTTGTCTATTCTGATTAAATAGCAAAATAAATTTACCAAAAAAATATTTTTTGACTATTTTAGTAAAAATATTTTTGTACAAGTACAAGAAATACAAGTTAATAAAAATATCGCAAAATAAATGTAGACCACACAAAACTATTTTTTATTTATTGAACAAATTTAAAAAAATAAAAATTTTTAAATGACATTTAAACCTATAAAAAAATATAATGTATTTACGATATTTTCCATTTAAAATAACCATTTAATAAATACAACTACTAGTAGTATCTTTTTCCGAAAGCAGTCGTGTGCATTGAGTCGTGGGGTCGGGTAACAATGACTTGCCAAAAAATATAGAGATACAGAGCGAGGAGGATCAGCTTCACCTGCATCTCAGGAGACAGAGACAAAGATACAGATACAGATAGACTGCATTTCACTCACTTTCACCGCTGCCGCTTACCCTAATCAATGTCATCGGCTTCACGCTTCCATATTTCAGGCTTGTCGACAGCGGGCAGTCGGTACATATAAACCAGCCTAAAATACAATGCCGGTAGCCACCTGTGTCGCTGGACATAATCCCAATCCCATTGGCCATAAAGTGGCTAAATTATTAGCGCGATCCTCATCGCTGTCTGTCTTATCTCGTTTCCATCGTGAAAATGCGCCCAGTGAAAAGGAAAAACCGTGTCCGCATACCAACGCACATCCTACAGATGTCCAATATCCCTGGTAATTAGCGTCGCTCAAGTTGGTATACGAGAGTATTACAAAATATTAAATAAATATTATACCCTTATAGGATATAGGGTAGATTAAGTTAAAAGAAAATAAAGGAAATAGAAAAATAAATTAAATACAATTTTAAAATACGAGTATATAATGTAACAATAATAATAACTATAAGATTCTTTTTTTTCTGTAAAGATATAGTTAAAGTTTTCTTGCTTCTGAACAAAAAGACTCCAGAAAATGTCAAAACGATGGTAGACCTATTGTGATACCCTCTTTGTTTCCCTAACTCGATCATAAATAAAATTTCATTAGGTTAATGCATCATTAAGAACTCCAATAATTTGGCAAAAGCGTTCTACAAAATAAGTTAACGTTCGAAACGAGTAAGGAAAACAAACACCAGAATATATCGAAAAGTACCAAATAAAAGTAAAACCAAAAATGATATAGACTCATAACATAAAAATGCCATGGAGCAAGAGGGGGGGTGCCCCCCATCAACCATCAACGCCCCAAAATTAAATGGAAGAGAAAAATAAACTAGGACTGGCGGGCAAACAAAAAAAAAAACGAGAAGAATAAATACAATAAAATGGTAACATTATTTTGGCCATAGGAAAAATCGCGAATAGATTTTTTCTTGCGTTCCCCTAAAAGTTATAATTCCAGCTCCAACTCCAGCTCCTACTCCAGCTCCAGCTCCTGCTCCAGCTCCTGCTCCTGTTTGTGTATCAGTGAGATGAGTCGTTAAACTGTAAAAGGCCGTAAAAAAGCAAATCATAAAAAAAACAAGAAGGGAAGACTAGTCTATCCGAATCTAAGAATACCCTTGCAGAACAGTTACCATCAAACTGTTCGAGAGTTTGGATGGGAGCTATAGGATATAGTGCCCCGATTTTTGGTTTTTTATTTTCTAAATTGGCTTTAATTTATATAAAGTATATTATCCAAGAATGAATTATTTATATTAATAAACACCAGAGTTATGCTCAATGACCCATTTCTCCCATCGTTCCTATGACAGCTATAGGATATAGTGGTCCGATTTTGATGAAACTTTCGAAATATGTTAAATTAGTCATTAATAAAAGTTTCCTAAGAAATAAATAAAATATCTTAAAAAATGGCGAAGTTATGCCACTTTTTTCCAATCGTTCCTATGGCATCTATGAGGTATGGTGTTCCGATTCCGGCCGTTCCGACTTATATACTACCTGCAACAGAAAGAAGGATTGGTGCTAAGTTTTAGCCCAAAAGCTTCAAAGTGTCTAGTTTGCATAGCAAATGATCAAGAAAATATGTACTCTATAGGGTCGGAAATGTGTTACAAACTTTTGGTAAAAATCATAATACCCTCTGTTAGAGTATACAAATGAGTGACTAGTCCGCAAAGCGAAAAGCACACAAGCCCCACCATCACAAATGAAACGGGGAGCAGGCGAGTAAATCATTTTACAATGGGCCATAGGCCTCCGCCAACGGCTTTATGGCTCCCATGAAGGACAATCAAGTAATAGCTGGCGATTTTTACGATGACACAGAACTACATAATAAAAGATATATCAGCCACTGTCCGTCCACAAGCCCATCTCCCATATATATATATATATATATATATATATATATATATATCGGTTCAAGGCAGCTCCGGCATTCAACGAGCTCTCCGACTAATGCCTAAATCGTTACATTTGGCACGCCAATGCCGGCGATGCATGTCGGCAATCACTCTTCCGCCTGTTGGGCTCCTCTGTCCTCTGACAATTTCAATTTTCCGTCTCCTTTTTCCCGGTGTCGGTGGGATTTTCCTACTTTTTCCCCACCATCATTCCTGTCAGCATATCGAAATTGACGCACAGCACGCGAGCCAATAACCCTGTCATTCGTCCAACATTTTGCATAGAATAAGTCCTCAAAATCACACGCCTATTCAAATTATTTTTGAATTTTATAACCCTTTTTTTCTCTGTATTTAATTGTAATTTTAGAAACATCTTTGCTTTTTTTTCGAAAGGTATTATTATAGTGCGTTTTAATTGATCATATTAACATTTTAATCATCAATCTAAAAAAATTGCATACAATTATGCAAAACCAATTAATTCTTCGATTCTAGGGAGTTTTCTATTTTAATTTTGTATTTAATTGGTTAAGTTCATTTTGTGTTTTTTTTTTACAGTGTTTTAATTCTTTCAAAGGAAGTAATACATTTAATTTTTGTTTTACACATCTTTTAATTTTAATCTTCTGTACACACTGTAAAATTCTCCGCCTTTCGTCTTAGAATATATTTGTATTTTTTTATTATACTGATTCCATTTACCTTTAGAAAATAAACCATTTAAATCCAACTCTGCTAAAGAATATTTAATTTCTATGCTGCTGCTAAATAATTGGAATTTTTGTCGTTACAATTAAATCTTTAATTCTATTAATTGAGAAATACAAATAAAAGACCTTCCCAAGATAAGTATCCTTTCTTCTCTGATTAATTAAAATCGGTTATATTTTATTCAGCTAATTAGCCAATGAATAAGAGGCAGGACAAACGAAAAACAAAAAAACCAAAAAAAAAACAAAAAAAGTATCTTTTAAAAGGTCTGAGCTTAATCTGCTCTACCGAATCGCTTCAATTTTGAATGAACTTTTCAATTTGTCACTTGGCTGCGCAGAATGTTCTCGGTTTTCGGGGAAAAACCTTTGCCCCAGCTTGATTGACAGTAATGACATTTTCACGATTCGCCGGGCGGAAAACACTGAAAAGCTGCGAGCTGGCACGACACCGACAACCGACAACCGACAGTCGACAGTCGACAGCCAACAGCCGGCAGTCAATAATAAAAATTGCATGTTGAAAACACATTTGGGATCCCAAAAGTCACACACAGTCAGTTCTGTTGCTCCAGTAGTCGTCTCCATCGCAGCGGAAGCAACAGCAGCAGGAGGAGAAGGGCTGGAAGGGAGGACCAGAGGGGGACCAGAGTGGAGCGGAGCGGTTGACACCCCGGGCCCAGTGGGGAATCCGGTGGAAACCCCTTTGGCCCGTCGGTTTCCAGTTAATTTATTTTTGGTTAATTTCTTTCGTTAGTTATGTTAGTGCCGCCTGCTTTTCCTTCTGGTAAAAGCCATGGCCTCTCATTTATTGCACATTGGCAGGAACTTTGTGATTTACTTAACTACAGTGAGCGAAAAATCGGGACAAGGGTACGATAAAAGAACGTTAATTGCTGGAGAGCTGAGGGAAGGGGAAAAGGTTAGGATACATATAAATGCTAACCAAATAGTAAATAAGAAAATATTTAACTAAATGAGCTTTAGTCTAGTTTTCTTTCATTTTTACAAATTTTTAAAAAATATATTTATTTTTAATTGTAGAACTCTTTGATATTTCCATCTACCTTTAAAAATTAGCTTACAATTATATTAACAAAGGCTTTTCCTTTAAGCCAAATATCATTTCATCTTTTTGTATATTCATAACCATCTCTTAATAATATTAACTCCGAAAATCCCTAAAAAATCGAAAAGAAAACGAAAAAAAGGATGAATTATTGGTAAATTAAAATCACCAACAATAAATTTTCTAAAATGTATTGAGTAATGTGCTCTTCCATATTTCATTTTAACTATAAACTGAGACAATTTCACGCAACTTCGCAGCTTGGAAATTGATGTATCCATCAGGGTAGAAAAATCTCTAAAGTTTTACCCTGTGAAATGCCATAAAGCAGAAGAACAAACAATATAAAAACGCGTCGAATGCCCCGACGGAGAGTGAATGGAAAAAAATAACAAAATGTATATTAGCAATAATTCGAAACATAAATTTTTTTATTGCTCCTCGCAATCATTTAATCATCGCAAGTCATCAGTTGTCCTCGGACCGGGATGCGATGGTTGGAGTTGGGAACTGGGTGATGTAGTGGTGCAGGCGGGATGGAGTTTCTCCTGCTGAGGGCAACCAGACCTCAGCCAGTGGGAATAGCAAATCTTGCCGCGCTTCCCCATCGACCATTTGACACATGTGTCACTTGCAACCGTTCCGCTTGCTAGCTGAGTGCCATGTGGCAGTGTTGCCAAGTCAGCTTTAATTTGGCCAACTTCTAGCTGTAAAAAAACTTTACTTTAAAAATGTTTGAAAATTGTTAAGGAGCACTTTTATTATAGTTTTTTAACTCCTCGCAAATGGAATTTAATGCTTAAATGAAAAATTTAAATTTCCTCTTTTCATCCACTTATTTTTCACCAAGAGATGCAAATTTTTTCCCCAGTTTAATTCAGTTAAGTACTGTTTTGTGACACCACTATTTTGCTATTTTTAAATTTATTTGCTGCTTAAAGTAAAAAAAAGGGACCAGCACTGAAGATACTGGAAGGAATGGGACACGGAATCAGAATCAGTATCAGAATGGGCCCTGTGAGTGCGAGTGGAGCTGTCGGTTGAGCCTTCGGTTGACAGCTGTCAGTGTCAGTTTACATAATTTATAGATTTCAGCGCATAAAAAAGTCATAAAATTTACAATGTTGCTTTCAACAAAAACACATTCGGGCGATTCCTCTCTCTCTGATGCCTTATTTTTATGAGGCAAGACATCAATTTTCGCACACAGCACAGCACAGTCTAGCCTGCCTACAGTCACTGCGAACAGTTTACACACACAGACGCACACAACTACTATACTCGTCCCTGCTGAAACGGATTTCTCAATTTTCCATTCCTCGAAGCAAGGGGAAGAGATTGTTTGTATTGCCATTGCCATTGGCATTCGAAATGCTTTTGATTTATTTGTATTTATGTGATTCCTTTCTCATATTCAGCTCCGGCGATAAATTCTCGCACTCAACAAAATACATAAACGATTTATAGTTGCACAAAACGGGCCAAACAATAACTAACAAAACGCAGCAGTAGCAGTTGAAATGGATCCGACCCAAAAAGGAGCTTGAGATGGGCAGGAAGAAAGGATTTCGATTCGTAGCACTAAATCCCTCAACGCAGCATAAATCTTTAATGGAAAATATTTCGCACCATGACGTTTTGATGGGCTTAAGCCGCAGCAGCAGTCAGCAGAAAAATGAATCAAATGTATATATAGTACCTACTTTATACATATAAACGGAATGTCAGGAGCGTATTTATTGGTACTTTTAAAAAATATATTTTAAAAAATCTAAATTTGTATTATTTAATATGAAATTGTTGTTAAATGTTACAATAGTGTACTGTGTTTATATAATTAAAGTATGCACAAAAACTATCACAAATAAATATGGCACTATAAGCCCGAAATATATCTGGTACTATATAATCAAGGCTAAACCAATTTAATTATCAACTAATTCAGCATTTAAAAATATAATGCCTACTTAAAGTTAATTTATGTACAAAAAATTAAACACTAGAAGAAAATAACATAAGAATCAACTCAAATTAAATATTATAAAAATAATATTTTCCTTTCCTTATAGAAATTTATCTTTTTTCTTCTCTTTTCTTAAATGGAATGCTGTTAAAATTTAAATTAAAAAAAAATATACAGAAAAAAAGAATAAACAGTCTTCAAATTGTTTGTTGATATACTAGTAAACACAGCGTTTATTATTCATTTTGTGCCATTTGTGCATCAATTACTTTAAAGATCGCTATAAGGAATAAGAGACCAAGAAACTGGCTTGCATCGAATATGGCAGATCCTCTTGCAGCTGGTTTTTCCGTTTGGCCCCAATTCTCGGTCTCAATACTGCGATTCATGAATTGCTTGATACCGGCAATTGTGTGAGTACCCGTATAATGATTTGCATACTTTTCAATTATATTGAACATAAAGATTTCGGACTGCTTGATTTTATGACAGAAATCAAATTGCAGGACATTTGTTCGGCAGTCATATTGCGAAACGCATACATAGTCCGGATCGTATGATGAGTTTTTCAAATCCACGGCTAACCTTTTGACCAACTGCACCGAATAATCTTCTTTATTGAGATACATGAGAGTGATCAGGAACTCGGGTTGTTGGTCATACAAATAGGCCATCTTCTGAATCTCATAAACCTCTCCCGACGTGCAGATAATTGGGACAGCTCTCGAGGATCTCGGATAATTCACGGCAACGATGACAAAGATAAGGCCAAAATAATACAACGGTTTGAAACACATTTTTGAGTTAAGTTAAATAATACGAACAAAAATTTGACACCAAATACATGGAAAATTTTGTTTATATGTGCTTATATTCACTACTGTTGAATTTTAACATCAATCAAAACAAAAGTCAATAGGATAAAAATAAGTTCGTAGAAAGAAGTCAGTAGTGAAAATGTAATATAAAAATAAAATATATATTCACAATTTCAGATATACATTAAGTCGAGCAAATACAAATTTAATAATCTATATATTTTATCCATTGTATAAGATAGATTTTAATTCTCGTAAATTTTGTAAACTTCTTTTTGAATAAACGAAATTCCTGACTTTCATTTATTTGTATCTATATCTAATTATTATTTTTAATCCCTTAAATTACCGAATACCTTTTTTATAACAGATTCATAAAGGGACGGCTGAGAGTCTACTGTTAATGGAATGACTATTTGGAAATCAAATCTCCCTGACCAAACGGAACGAGAAGTCCTGCCGAGTTTCGTAGATTTGTGAATTGTTTTCCGTAAGATGGTTTGTGGAATTGGATTACATTTAACCCGTAACCCTAATTGATTTCGCAGAAACGCCTTCAGAATGTCATCCAATACCGACGACAAGCCGGCCTATGCCATCTTCTTTGGAGCGATGGGAGCTGCATCGGCAATCATCTTCTCGGCCTTGGGAGCAGCCTATGGTACGGCCAAGTCGGGCACCGGAATCGCAGCCATGGCGGTGATGCGGCCGGAACTGATCATGAAGTCCATCATTCCGGTTGTGATGGCGGGTATTATCGCGATCTATGGATTGGTGGTCTCCGTACTCATCGCCGGCAAGCTGAATGACACCTACACCATCCGCAGTGGTTACATCCATCTGGCCTCAGGTCTCTCTGTGGGATTTGCCGGATTGGCAGCTGGCTTTGCCATCGGCATTGTTGGGGATGCAGGCGTCAGGGGAACTGCCCAGCAGCCCCGCCTTTTTGTGGGCATGATCCTGATCCTGATTTTCGCTGAGGTCCTGGGGCTGTACGGTCTAATTGTGGCCATTTACATGTACACCAAGTGAAGGGGGGTACAAGTCACAAAATAAAGTTATTTTGAAAACACAAATGGCGCAACGATCTAATTATTGTTTGCAACTTACATTCAATATGTTTATTTCAGATTTGGATTATTACACTTACAACTTATTGTACAGTTGTTCTTACTTAAAATATTTAATCAAAAACTATTCAATTAAGACCAAAGAATTAATCGAATGTATACAACTCTCATTAACAAAAATGTATTCATTTCTATAACCAATTGTAAAGTGGTTTTAATGTACCTTTTAGTAAGTATTAAATTAATTAAATAAATTAATAAATAAAAGCATTAAAAAATAAGTATTTTATCATACATAACATTAGCATCTCGAAATAAATAAATAAAACCACAAAAGTGTATCCCTGAAATGAAAGATTTCATTTCAAATGAGTAATGGTAAATAATAATAATAATAATCTCGACTTAAATAAATCAAAGCACTGAAAGATTGTGATAATTAAAAAATTCAAATGAGTAATGAATGGTAAATACAAGTTTCTAAAATTTACATCATAAAAACAAAAACCGAAAATATTTACCGAATATTTAATATAAACTATTAAACAAACAATGCTAGAATGGTAGTGAGAAGTAGGGATATGATTAAATTATGGCAATTGGTTGGAGGCATGTATACCCTCCTAGCTCACCTGCTCCATTCCACCAGAAAGCAATCAAGACTCTACCAGCACTCCGCTTCCACTCACGATTATGCAACAGTCGCCTGTGACAAATCTGTGCCAACTTAACAATCACATCACACGAACGCAGAGCCTGTGACAAAGTTACAAGCTCCAAGCTCGCCCTCGCCTCCTCCTGGGAAATGCTAGAGTGCCGGGATATATGTATTCTAAATGCAAAGCAGTCACCGAGTCCTGGCCTGGCCTGGCCCACACACACAAATAAAAAACGGGAGCCAGAACGGCAAAGGGAGCAATTGGAGGAGCCCCGCAAACAATTCAGCCAACAGCGGTGGCAACAAATTTCCATTTTAAGGAAATCACCGAAAGGGGCTGCGAAAAGCTGGTTAGGAAGGGGGCAGCTGGAGCTGGAGCCGGAGCGGGATCCGGAGCTGTTTGGAAGCGAAAGTGTCGCCCTTTTTAAGCTCGGCATTCGATCCGGGCTCATATTTTCCAATTTGTTTAATTGAAACAAGTGGTGGGTAACGGCAGCGGTGGGGGAAATCGGGAAATGGGGAAAATGGGGAAAAGCACTCAAAGTGTATAAAACCAACCGCAGCTTCGATTTTCAATACCGAAAATGGTTTTCGCGGTTCTCCCTACCGAACCGGGTTCGGGGTTATAAATTTTGAAGGAAACCGCAAAAGAACACCAAGGGTACAATTTCATAAATTTGTAAACAATATTTGAAAACGAAATGGGGAAAACTTCAAAACTGAACTTGGTAGAGTCAGTGAAATGGAAACATTTTAAAATGGATACAAATTATTATCGAGATGAAATAGGATAATGTACAATATTATTTTTAGTAAACAAAGATTTGGTTTTGTTACAAATTCTTGTTTAAGAAAGCGTCAATAATTCATTTTGAATTATTTAAATTATTTGAAAAAATTACAATTTTATTTTCACTTACCAAAAATATGGTGTTTTGATTAAAATTCATAAATTTTTAAACAATAATTGGAATCGAAATGGGAAAACATTTTAAAATGGATAAAAATTATTATTGAGATGGAAATAATACATATTTATTAGCAGTAAACAATTATTTGGTTTTGTAATTAATTGTAGTTTTAGAAAGCGTCAATAATTCATTTTAAATTATTAGAGCTATTTGAAAATTCACAATTTTGTATATTCAGTTAGCAAAAGAAAGCGTTAATATTTTATTATTAAGTAAAGGATTAAATGTCCAAAAATATATTAACAAATGATTGTCAAATGTTTCTTAGCAATGATGATGCTTTGCGATTTTCTTGAAGAGTATTAAGTTAAATTCATTTAAGAATAAAACCAACTAAAGAAGCAATATATGTCGTAATTTCTTATTTGTTAAATAATATTTTGATTAAAATTAGCGATATATATTTTATTTACTGATACAAACAAACAACAGGAGAAATATAAGTCAACAGCATTTAAAATTACTAAAAAATTTGAATTCGAAGAGAAAGCTGTGCCGTAAGAGATTGTCCTTGAAAAATATATATTTAACCGAATTTCGAAATCCAACAGAAATCGGTCGGAAATAAATGTTAAGTACGAACTCCGAAAAAAATGTATTCAGCTGAAAATCTTGATTTGTATCCCAGCTATGCGATTTTCCTGGGCACCATGGGAGTCGCAGCGGCGATTATTTTTCCCACACTGGGAGCTGCGTACGGAACAGCTGCATCCGGAGTGGGTATCTCCACGATGGCAGTGAGCAGACCCGATCTGATCATGAAGTCCATTATACCGGTGGTGATGTCGGGCATTATTGCCATATACGGATTGGTGGTCGCAATCCTCATTGCCGGCTCAATAGAGAACCAGTACACCCTGCCCATGGGATTTGTCCATTTTGGAGCTGGTCTGTCCGTCGGTTTGCCGGGTCTGGCGTCTGGAATAGCCATTGGCATTGCAGGAGATGCTGGTGTTCGTGGAACTGCCCAGCAGCCAAAGCTATTTGTGGGCCTGATTCTGGTTTTGATTTTTGCCGAGGTCCTGGCTCTTTACGGCCTAATTGTGGGCATTTATTTGTACACAAAATTGTAAACACGATTTTACATTTCTTCACGTGATAAATTTGCACACAAATTACTTGGCAGACAACAGTTATTTACGATCCAATATATCATACTTCATTTATATAAAAATATTATAAAACTTTAGCTTTTCGCTTTTTATTGCTTATTTACCAGGTGATAAATAATTCGGATTCTGTGTCTCAATTTTCCTTTAATTGAAGCAAACAATATACAATATATACATATATATTTCACCAGGCAGCAACAATCAAATAAATAAGGAGAAAAAATATAAAAATACATTTCCGAAAAGGTGTTGGAATTTATTTGTTCTCAGGAGGGTTCATTTACGTATGTATTTCGGTACAGTCGGACCTCCACAGAGTGAACCTTTGTCATAAGCTGTTGGAGTTCAATTTAATCTAGATGAAAATGTATTTTTTTACAACATTTTTCAAACTCCAAAAAATAGTTACTGATATTGGAGTATCAAATAAATTATTGGAGTTAAATTGGATGCGGACAAATTACTAATTTTTTTACATATATAACATATAAAAAATACATTTAGTTATAGAGTTTTTAATTCCACAATTTTCTCGAACTTCTGGAACTTCAAAT
>JAJJHY010008789.1:3120999-3135193 GCA_021224005.1 Drosophila setifemur | reverse complement strand
CTTTCGGCGCATTTGAACGAAAATAAGATTTTTATTTTATGCTCACAGTATGTTGTAAATCTTGTCGCTGCTGCTGATGAAACGAAACGAAATTAAGAATTTCTTCGTTTTTTTTTGTATTTTATTTCTCCTTCGCAATTTCTGTAATAAAAGAAATGCCAACCGGGATGACGAGGACGCGGAGAGAATCCTGTGCGTTGGTTTCTAGGCGAATGCCGGATGCCTTCCTGCCCTCCGCATCACTCCGACATTCATTATGAAATCATTTGGTATTTATTATTTCGTTTATGTGGTTCCCCATCTGAGATATTGCCTTCATTTGCGTCGCGTTGTTAGTGGCGACGGGAGGAGAGAAGTTCGGGGAGTTGCTTCCTTGCAAATTTTTTGGGGCCTTAAAGAAGGCTCCACAAATTAAATCGAACCTAAAATTAGGTTCTTAGATCCAGCTTTTCATTAGCTCAGCGAGAATGATATGGGATAAGCCAACAATTCAATAATAAACAAATAAAAGAACAACAAGAAAAATCTAAGCAATTTTAATGAAGGTAAGAAATATTTTAAGAATATTTAATATTATTAATACTTTAAAATTACATAAATTATTGGTGGCATTTTACTATATTTATCAAAATAAAAAGTATGAATATATATTTTAATAAAGCTCTATTTCGTGTTTTTAGAACATGAATTTTTCACCTGGAAGTCTTATTTCGTGAGTGAACCTCATCCTTCCGAATCGGATGTTAATTCAGGATCAGGATTCATGTGAGGTGTGAGGGACCTCCATCGGCTTTCCTTTGGGGAATGTGTTCCACACTTTCCACACCCGCTGCCCTCTTATAAAATCCCGCATCCAGCTCAACCCTTGCCTCGTCCATTAACCCACATTCTAACGCCCCCAACCACTATGCGCTGGGATCAGTCTAAATGTTTTTGTGTAAACACGAAAGTTCGACCAAGAGCAGCAGCCTTCGCCTGCATCCTTTTTGGATTCCTGGCCCCCCTCACCATGGGCCATGGGCTGAAAAATGCTGTGCGGGACACACACACACACACAGTGCTCGGTAATTGTGTGCGTCTTTGTTGCCGTTGCAGCTTTTGCACTTTACTTCCTTCTTCGGGCTTTGTTTTTCGCACAGTGAGCAGAATAAGTGTACGACCCTGCAGCTGGGGAGGGGTTGCCAGTATCCTGCAGTGATGTCGATTTCAGCAGGAAAATGGCTATAAATAAAATTAATAATAGATAATTCAATTCCCCTAATGAAATTTATTGTAATAGATTTATATACCAAAAAAAGGATTTAGGGAAAATAAATGTGTGAAAATTTAACTTAATAATTATTAAGAAAAACAATTTACCAGGAGTTATGCAAACTTATGTAGTTTTTTATGTTTTTATTTTAAATATATTTTATAGCTATTTTTTACACAATTACCAACCATTTCCCATATAACCTACATCGAGATACCAAAGGGTGAAAAGAATCTTAAGATAACCCAAAATCCAGATACAATCCTTATCAAAATTCTTACAAGGATACAAACAGTTTCCATTTATACCCCCCTTTTGTGTTGTATGGTGTTTCGAGGTCCTTTTATCCCGTGTCGTGGACTGGCATCACTGGTCGCAGGATCCAAGGGGTCGGACAGCTTCAGCTCGCTACTTGTCCGGACTTTGCTTGCCTTCCGTTTTGTCGGCGCTCTCCCTTTGTTGCTGCCTTACACAATGACTTAAGCTGAAATGTCAATTGGATGTGCATGGCACGACCAGAATCGGGCATCTAAATCAGGAGCAGGGGGCAGGGGCAGGCGAAGCAGGAGCAGGCGGAGCAGGAGCAGTAGCAGTAGCAGGACCATGGCGAAGCCCAGAAATGAAAATGATGAAAATACACCCTCGGGGCAAAACGGCAAACGTAACGCTGAAAAAGTGCTTGTGACAGCAACCGGACTCATTCCCCATTCCCCATTCCCAATCCTCCATACCCCAATCCCCCAATCCTCCTTTCCCCATTTCCATTCCCCCAAAGCACAGCAAATCCTTTCTTGAGCTAATAGAATTCAAACGCATGAAGGCTTTGAATAGGTTCGTTTTCGAAGGGCGACGCATTGACGCTGAGCTCCTGCTCCTGCTCCTGCTCCAGCTCCCGCTCCTGCTGCCGCTCCTGCTCCTTAGATCTGGCCATTTTCCATCACTGAGAGGTGGAGGGTGGAGAGGAGGATGTGGAAAAGTGAAAGTACGTGACATTACACTGGCTTCTGCAGGCGAGGGTTTCCACCACGACTTAAAGATGAAAAGGATTTAATAAGCCCATAAGAATAATGATCCACCAAAAGTCAGTAAGTGAAAATAATTGTTAAAAAAAATATTACATTTGAATTACATATAAATGGAAAATATTTAAAATAAAATAATCTTATTTAAGTCTTATAGATTTTTTGAATAGATTCACAATATATATTAAAACTTTCATTAGGTTATATATTAAATTAAATATTAGAAAATACTTACAACCTTTAAGTAACTGATTTATTTATTATAAATATAGGTACAAGTTTTAAAATTCAAATCTTAACAAATATTTCATTTTATAAAGAAAAAATTTGACTTAAAATATAAGATATCTTATACCTTAGTTATTAAGAATAATTCCTTTTCATACTCCATTATATTTATTTAATTTATTTTCAGATACAGTAATAATTCCCCCAAAAATAAATTTTTCCTCAGTAAAAACATATTTTACCAATTTTTAAATTATATTTAAGATTTATATAAATTGATCCTTTATAAATGATGTCTCTTTACATCAGATCCTTAGCACTTCTAGAACCACCCTCGCTGTCTTTTGTGCCCAGTGCAGGTTGGACTGAACTGGAGCAGAAGCCCATCCAGGATAGAAGGATCCACGAGTGGGAGTAGGAGAAGTGGACCACGGTGGACGACCGTAGACCCGTTCTGTGTATAGTTTGTTTCATAAGTTTCGCAAAAACCATTAACGACGCTCCACAGCTTCCAAAAGTCGATGGCTCGTCCTTGTTGCCCCGACATCCTTCGGCCAAATTGAAAAGAAAAAAGTGAAAAGCTGAAAACTTTTAAAAGTTTGAATTCTCCCTTCTTGCTCCTTCCTCTATCCTCCATCCACCTCCTGGATTCCTTTTTGGCGACTTGGCGTTGCTCATTTGGTCAGCAGCACGCGTTTTCGGGGGGCTTGTCCACTTTTTGACGTGACTCCGGCCAGGAGCTAACTGGCTGTTACAGGACCAAAGGAAAAAGAATGGAAATGGAATTCGTTTCCTCGTCTCAGCATTTTCCTGGCCTGGCCTGGCCTGGCCCCAGCTAATGGCTGTGAAAATGACTAAGTGAATTTCCATCGTGGAGAGTGGGGAATTTTTGAATTCTTTAAGCCCCAACCCCCAACAGGGTCAGGGGTCACTAATAGCATTCAGCATAGAATTTTGGCCCCAAGCAAAAGTAGCTAAACACAAAATCGTAAGGACTTTTGTACTCTAAATATTTTCTTTACAAGTATTTTTGTGTTTTTTAACTATATTTGTATATGCCGAAAAAATCTTCTAGGAACATTTATTGAACAATTTAATTATCAATTTATTAATGTAAATAACTTTGATTAAATTTAACTAGGAAACATCTGAAAGTAACAAATTTAAGTATTGTAAATATAGTACATTTTACCATTTAAATTTATTGGGCCTAATTTTATAAGATGTATAATATATTTTTTAAATGTATGAAATGAGTTTTCAGCAAAATTTATTGGATTTAATTATCAATTTATTTATGTAAATAACTTTGATTAAATTAAATTGGAAAAAATTTGAAAGCAACAAAATAAAATGTTGTAAATATAGTACATTTTTATATTTACATTTATTGGGACTAATTTTATTTGATCTCTAATATGTTTTTTAAATTTATGATATGATTTTGAAGCTCTTATACTTCTTTCGAAATATTATTATTAAATGGCAATGAAAACTGTTATAGAATATATAATAAATAATAAAAAAAATTAAACAAAATTACTTATTTTAATTTTACTACCTTTAACATATTTAAATTATTGTGTTATTTATTATTAACTAAAATACTATGCAAAATAAAATTTTTTGAATATTTTGTTTGCGTTGGTAAGTGAATTTTCAAATATTCTAGGATATTAACTGCTTTGAGTAAAGTCATATTTTATGAAGTAACCAAGTAGTTTATTTATTTGAAACCTTTAAAATATTGTTGTAGATTTGTCCGAAGAATACAAAATTGCAATAATTACTTACCATTACTCAGAAAAAAAAACACACAACTTAACATCACTCAATTAGGCCGCATAAAGCTTTGCCTAAACTTGTCCACTTTAATGACCAATTGCATTCCCTGGCATTATTATTATTACTATTGCCCCTGGATGATAGCCACAGTCTGCCATACATATATGCAGTCGCAATAATATTACCTTGTATCACCCAGTAATAAGCGGGGGAGCTGGGCTGATGGCTGTGGGAACCTGGCAGAGTGGCCGGGAGTGCGACCTCACCATTAGATTTAATTCCCGCGGCCCGGCTAAATAGCGATTCAGATTGCGGTTTGCGGGTTCCGTCATGGGGACTGGATAGTGGAGTGGATGAAATGCGATGGACTCGGCGACGGAGCTGGCTGGCTGGCTGTCTGTTTGATTTCTGCATTATTCAGGTAAACAGCTCCATTAAATGGGCGTAGCGCTTATTTCACCGCATTGTCATTAGTTTTCTTGGTCTGTTTGCATTTCCAAGCGAATATCGATTCGCTTAGAGAGAAAAGTATTACTGAGACAGCCTAGTTTTCCGAGGAAAATATATGAGGAGATACTTATAAGGAAATTTTTTAATACTTAAAAAAAAGAAGCATACTGGGGTAGGCTGTTTTTAAATCCAGTCGAACAGGAGCAAATATGTGTTGTGACTTGAGATTTCACATACCTAAAATACCTAAAATAACAACAACCAACATTAACTTAACAATAATTAAATGCTACTTCTACAATGTTGGGCAGTCAGATATGTAATCTACTATTTAAACCCTCTCCCTACATATATTTGAGGGCTCTACTTAAATCAAAAATGTACCACTTTTTTGTAATTCATATATAGCGTTATATAAGTTCGTCTTGATTTTGGGATAGCTCAAGGGTCATGCTACGGATCTAAAAGCCCTGTTTCGAGTCGGTTATAGGGCTATTCGGGATATTTTTATTTACAAATATTTATTTCTATATCTGTATCAAATGTTAAGCCCTATTATACAATTATGTAGGTTTATTTAAGTTCGAAATAAACCTGGGTTAGCTAAGAAGAGAGCTACGAATGTTGGAGTCAAGTTTTGAAAAAAGGGGGTACGAGATAATTTTCTTTTCAAATAATTATTTATACACCTTTTTGATCTAAGAATATAAAGAACCCATTTTTGACCGACACAAACATATATATTTACCTGATTTCCACCCAAAATAAACCTTCAGTCTTAAAACTATTTGGCTGCAACTTGGCTTTAAAAGTCGTAAAAGAATCAATCAGAATGGATACAATTATTCCTTGTGTGAATATCTTTTTCTAATTTGCAAATATTCACTGAAAGAACGTTGCAAAAAAATAGTGCATAAACCACAACTTTATTTGAAAACAAGAAAGGAAGGCTAGCTTCGGTACCCGAAGCTTAGAATACCCTTGCAGACCAGTTGCCTTTCAACTGTTCGATCGATTGTATGCAGCTATAGGATATAGTGATCCGATCTTTGGTTTTTAAATTTTTAAAAAGGCTTTAATGCCTATGAAAACTGTTTTTCTCAAGAATGAATTAATTGTCTTAAAAAACACCAGAGTTATGCTCAATGACCCATTTTTTCCTTTCGTTCCTATGGCAGCTATAAGATATAGTAGTCCGATTTTGATGAAACTTTCAGGATATGTTAAAATTGCTATTAAATAGAGTTTACCAAGAAATAAACAATATATTCTTAAAAATGGCGAATTTATGACACTTTTTCCCAATCGTTCCTATGGCAGCTATGTGATGTAGTGTTCCGATTCCGGCCGTTCCGACTTATATACTACCTGCAACAGATTGAAGGGTTGGTGCAAAGTTTCAGCCCGATAGCTTTAAAATTGAGGGACTAGTTTACATAGCAACCGACAGACGGACAGACGGACAGACGGACATGGCTAGATCGACTCGGCTGGTGATGCTGATCAAGAATATATATACTTTATAGGGTCGGAAATGTCTCCTTCACTGCGTTGCAAACTTCTGGTCAAAATTATAATACCCTCTGCAAGGGTATAAAGATAATTGATTCATTCAGAGAAACCGGACCGAAAAGAGTAATTGCTCTGAAATGCAATTTTAAGCATCAGTAAAATCCAAACGAATTCCTGAAAGTTTTTAAAACCAAAAAAACTCTCGTATAAACGCATAAAAAAAAAAATTAACAATTCTCTTTGATTTTATTGTTCCAAAAAGGATTTAAATTAATTTTAATGCGAGAATTTTGCACCCACACACAGTTTTGTAAATGAAAAAGTTGCACATTTGATGTGTGGCAGCTAAGTTTATTTAAATGCCCCGGCAGCTCGTGTGCCGAAATATTAAAATAAATTTGTAATTCAGAAAAGCTTGCTATAAATTTCGTCACTCGCAGGATTGCCGCTGGCTGCGAAACAGGCAAATATATAAATAGGTTTTTGTGGGAAGTGTCGTGGCTTGGTGGGGATTACCAAGCCCGGGGATCGGGTTTTGGGTTTTGGGTTTTGGGTGAATTTTCGGCGGGTAAGGGAACTGGGCCGCTGATGTGTGCTTGTCGACGGCATGGCAAAGTACTTGAAGAATTACACACAATGCATGCATTATTCATGCTTACTTCAGAATTTGCGTTACAAAGTAAAAAATGCTGTAAGGACACTTGTGCCATGCCAGCCATGCCAGCCATGTCCTCGTGATGGCAAAGGCTGGGCGAATCCTGCCGCCGCCGTGGAGTGCAGATTCTGGAGATTGTGGAGATTGTGGAGAGCGGCCAAAACACGAGGAGGAAGTGTGAATGAGAAAGCCGGGCTAAGGAGCACTACCACTCGTCACCGTCATCGTCATCCTCATCCTCGTCCTCGTCCTCATCCTCGCCACCAAAAAGGAAAAAAGGAAAAGTGCAAAATATTCGAGGTAAGCTGAGCAAAGCCGAGGGCCCGGCCCCAGCCCGCTGATAGATTAGAGTTGTGTCTGGTCGTTGGTGGTTCCCCAACAGCCAACCAGCTGCACTGGGAGAAATGTATACCCAATACCCAAGCAATTTTAAATTCGGCAGTACTTGCAAAAAAAATGGTTATGAAAATCTACAAAATTTAGGCGCATTTCCAGTTTAAGATTTAAACTATTGAATGCAACTCCTTTTAATTTAAGAAAATATTTTAATAAGTATGCTATTTACATTTACATTTGCTGTTTAACATTATAACATATATATATATATATATATATATTTATCGATTTTGTAGGTTTATATAATTAAATGTAGCTCAATTTGCCTCATGAGAATATTTAAGAAAGTGTTTTGAATCTAGAAAAGAATTAATTTCATAAGAAATTAACATAAATTGACATAAATTCAAACTAAATACTTTAAAAAAATATTTAAATAGCTTACAAATAAGTAGACCATAGTTTTTTTGTAGTTTTTCTGATGTAATAAATAAATATACCAACGATTTTTGAAGTTTTTCTGATGTTATTTTAGGATTGAAGAGGAAAAATGTATTTCTTGGGAATATCGAATGCATAGCAACAAATTAAATTTAAATTTTTATTACATTATAATTAAAATAGAATTTTTTTACACCAAACTCTTTCAAATTAGTCGAAATGAATCGAATCAAAACTTTTTAAAAAGCAAAAGCATTCTAACTTTAATTTAAAAAAACTTCTCGATATTTTGCTCTTAAAAACTTTTTGATTTGAACAAATGAATGTACAATATTTATTTTACTATTTTTGTTCCTCCAGAAATGACCATCCGGAAAATTTAGAGTGCAGATTCCACTCCTTCGCGCGGCATGCAAATCGCGTCAGCTTTTTGCGGTGAGATGAGAGGAGAAGGCATCGGAAGGAGCAGGAGGAAGAGGAGGAGGTGGAGGAGGAGATGGCGACACCCCCACCGGGGGACAAATGTACATAATCATGTCAGATGTCAGCCGAAACGAAACGAAATGTAACGAAATGAGTAACGAGCCAGGGAACTGAGTCCAGGAATCCAGGAATGCCGGCAGGCAGGCCCTTTGATTGCCACCTCCGCCCGCGGAGGCGCCTCAAAATAAATGGAGACCATCACTTGATGTGGCAATTGCCTGCCTTGTTCTCCTCGTTCTCCTCTTCCACAACAGCTTGGCATCAATTCCTCTGCGGCGTAACAAATATCTTGGGGATTTGGGGTAATCTTGCTTCCGATTCCAACAAGGACGAAAGGTCGATAAGATGGACTGGACTGTTGCATCAGTTTTTGGGTAATTTAAATGCAAATTAATCCAAATTAATGGAAGCAAAAAGTTTTGAATAGCAAATATAGCAATCTAAGTTTCATTTCTATATATTTCACGATATTTTTCTCATTGAACTATTTTCTTCAAATAAATAAAGTCTGTGTTTTACTATTTTAATTTATTCAGAAGTCAAAAATAAAAGACTAAATCTGTTTTATATTATTCAGATTGGTTTTCATTAAACCTATTTGAACCAAGATGTGTAGAAAAGTAAAAATATTATATTTTCTTTTTTTATACAAAAACTATGGACTTATATATATATTTTGTAGTCAGCTATAATATAAGTTAAAATTTAGCAAAATTTTACGCTTAAACCATATAAATTTAGAGTATATTTATTTAATAATAGTTGTTCATGAAATTGAAAAAAAAAATAATTGAACTTTAATAAACGCGCCATCAAAAATATATTAAATTAGATCAACCTGTAAAACAAAACAATAAAGATACATAGAATAATAATACTATCATATTTAAAATTATTTTTATTGCGATTTTTGTTTATTCCTTTCTCATTGAACAACAATAAGTAACTAACAATTAAATCGGAATGCGCATTCTTAATTTTACTTTTTCCTATTAATTATAAACTCCAAACACTCATATTTATGTTTTTTTTGTTGGAAATATTATTTAACTGAAGAAAACTTAATCTGAGGGTACCTTTCTATTTTCTTTATTTATAAATAAGCCGGAAGAATGCTACAAATATTATTAATCAACTTTAAGAGAAATTAATTGAGTAGACTTAAAAAATTGCGCACTTATCCACAAAAGTTATGAAAATCAATAAAAAACCAATAAACACTTATAAAAGAATATATTTAAATTCTGATAATTGGGTTGTAAAATGTACTTTATATATATTAACATTATTTTCCAGGTCCCAAAGTATTTTAGCAACTATGATTTTCAGAATTTAAGGATCTAAAAACCAGAATTCAGGGATATTGTTTTTTTTTCCCCCCCGAAAATTCGATTTCCTTACAAAATCGCTGTGTGAACAGTAGATTCATCCAATGAAGAAGAAGAAGAACCTTCCGGGATAAAACAGATGAAAGCCAAAACTAAATGGACCTGAACCGCTGGCGTCTTATCAAACCGCACACGCGCCCATCTGCCTCATAACCCCCATCCTCATCCTCCTCATCCTCATCCTCCTCCTCATCCTCAACCGCCTCCATCCATCCATCCATCGCCACCACGAAGACCATCATCACCGCCTGGCTCAATCGTGATGATGATGCAGGAAAAGAAACAGAAATCTACTACATCATAAACTAGAGGCATGTGGAGCTCTGGCAGCGGGAACTAGGAGCTCGAAACTGGGTACCCAAAGATGACTACGGAGGCGGCGGCTGGTGCGGATGGGTGGTTTTCGAAATTATGTTGATAACCTCGCATGATCCTGACATTAGAGCTGCTCGGGCTGCTGTCGACAACGACCGACCTGGGAGGCACTGGGATGAAATGGCCTGGGCTGGGAATGCGAATGCCAATGCCGATGCGGATGTCGGGATGTGGATGCGGATGTGGATGCGGATGTGGATGCGGATGCGGAGGCGGAGGCGGGAAGATGGGGAGAGGGATGGGAATGGAGATGGAGATGTGCACGTACCGGCTTAAGTATATTCAAGCATATGGAGGGAATCAAGTGAAAATCAATAAAACCCAAACACGTCTACACAAATCACATGAAAATCGATGTTCATCGCAGTTTGGCGCTGGCTCCTCCTTTTCCTACTTCTAACCAAGGTTTACACTTGAAAAAATATCGAACCGTAAGGATGTATATTTATTTTGTTTAATTTAATTATATATAAAGTGCTTTCAAGACACAAGAGTGAGATTATTGATATACAAAACTTTATTTAAAGATATTTAAAAACGGAAACAGGGTTTTCTTTCCATTTTAATATTTTATTTGTTTGCTATTTCTACAAAAACTTTTTAAAACAGTCCGATAAGTTTGTAAGCTAGTTATTTTTATATATATACAAATTTGTAGGAATATTTAAAAGTAAATTTAAATGTAATATATTATTCATACAATAATGCAATTCCATTTCTGAGAAATTACTATTACTACTTTTGGTTAACATATTAATATATGAATATTCAACAAATGTAGTTAATTTTATAAGTAAATTAATTTCACATTATTATACAAATTTAATCATTATTTTATTCAAATAATTTAATTATATATTGTTAATAATTACAAAATCTTAAAAAATCGAAACATTTTTACTATTGAATATTTTGTATGCCATCCAAATAAATATATAAATTTTCCCCAAAACTATTTTAATTTTACTATTGTAAACCAATATATATATATAGGAAAAATTATAAATTTCAACATCATTAAAATTTAATAGAATTCATCGATTTTCTATGACTCCAACAAAAATAATCCATATTAATTAAAATATCATTTATTTTGAAATCAAATATGTTTTTATTTTTTCCGGTCTATCTCTATATTAAATAATACTGTTTGTGATGATATTTATAGGGTGGTTTTTCTGTGAGTGCAGCGATGGGCGCAAGAACTAAAAAGCCACTCTCGACCAACCAGCCAGCTCCTGTGCCGGCTCCTGCTCCATGCTCCTTGCTCCTGGCTCCGTGCTCCCTGTTCCCTGCTACCCTGCTATCCTGCTACCCGAACTTAAAGGATTGTTGGCCATGTTGGTGTAGCTATTTTATTGGGGAAACGTGCAACGCATTAAAATCATCCACCTCCTGCGCCACAAAGGCGCTCTAAGTGGTCCATTCGATGGCTGAGTTCGTTGGGCTTTTCACAGAACGGCGAAAAGGCGTTCATTTGTATCCTATTTTCGAATCCCTGCGAAGCTGCAGCGGCTCGAATGGTATGGGAATGGTATGGGAATGGGAATGGATGGTTCCGTTCGGCATTCGGAATTGGGAATTTTGATCCTGTGAAGAAAGGATTGCCGACCTAAGTGCCCAGGAGCTGGGCTTTGGTTGAGGCTTTTAGCAGACTTTTGCTCACCGCTCCCGGAGTGCATTTGTGTGTCCGTGGCGGCCAGTTTAATTCTGAAACGTGAACTGAAGGCTTTTCGCCTTGGTTTGTTGTCGTCCCAAAAACCGGAGCCGGGCGAGAATTTCAAATCACGAACATCACCAGCTAAGTGGACATGCTAGATGGATTCCATAACCGTTATCGTTTCCTCAAAAAACTTGATGCTCCTGGAGGATGGAGGATTTTGGAATAAATTACCTCTACTGAAATCTATGTTCTATAAGTTATTGTGGTTACAAAATAGAGGCTAAGGAAATGGTTCATTAACTGAAAAATCGGTATACAATTTAAAAAAATTGCAAAAAAAAATAATACTTTTTAAAATGCAACATTCACACTTTGTGGAGATTTATATATTTTTTCTTTGGAAATAATTCCTTTTGCTTAAAACATTTTCATAGCTTTCACATTTAGTACATTTATTAAAACCTAAATGTTTTTTTCTGATTTTTTTTAGCAAAAATTCAATCAAATTGAATGATTTTCTTTGTCAAAAACATTTTTTAAAATTGACCGATTATTAATCTATAACAAATGCCGCTTTAATTCACCAAAACAATAAATATTATTATTTATTATTAAATAAAAACTATTTAACAACCTCCCTACAAAAGTATGTTTAATTTTACCAATTTAAGTTACTTCAAACATTATTTTTTTTTTGAGTCTCTCCTCAAAATTGACTTCAATACAACTAATGTTCACCTAACTTAAACTTTTATTAATGCAAATAAATTAAGAAACTCTCTCCATAAGTTAAATATATTATATAGCTTTACAATAGTGACTATTTGTAATCTAGCAAATCAGCACTCAAGTTGAAGCTAAACGAATTTCCATTTAAATTTCCAATGATATCCCCGGAAAGAAAACTTCGATGGACAATGGCGAAGAGTCTATTAAGCTGCTTTGGATTTGGATTTATTTTCTTCTTTTTTTTCGTACCCCCCGCTGAGGAGAGTTTCAAAAATTGTAAGTTGGTAGTTGGTAGTCACCACCCCAAAAAAAAAAAAACATCTCATTTTGCTGACTCCCGACGGGACGTATTTAGGTTAAACTCGTGTGGAACTCACTCACATAAATCATGCATTTGATTAATTGTATGCCACTGACTTTTATCCTCTTCGACACTGCGCTGCAGCGTAGCTACCAACAACAACAACAACAACGAAAAAATTCAAAAAGAAGTTCAACGAAAACTGGCCTTTAAAACTTTGGCATACAGTGAACGAAAAAAATACCTTTTGAAATTGGGGGGGAATTCTTGTATTATATCTAAATTCATTGAACTAGTAGTTTGTATGCAAGGCAAATAGATTTTTTTATTTTGAAAGTGGGCTATTAGTTTATTAGATATACTTAAAAATTAAAGTTACATAATCTGAAAAGTTGATGATTTAAAAATACATTAAATTTTCGTGTAAAACTAACATTCACTACAAATAAAATAAATGTAGCTATTTGAATGAACAAAATTATAAACAATTTATTTTGAAAGGTATGTATAGAATTTTGTAAGAATATATGGAATGCTTCAATTATTCCTTAATTTTTTTTACTATACAATACTTTATATTTTTGCATTGCTAATATACACTTTTAAAAAAAGCTACAGCTACTCCCTTTCGATTTAATGTCTTTTATTATATTTAATTAATTTCAAGTAGAGTAACAACAAAACAACAAGTTTACCATTCATTATAGAATTTATTGGATTCACTCGAAACATTTTGAATTATTTTTAGTTATTCCCACAAATTCCCCGAATTCGAATGGAAAACAAGCCAATTATTGTTCTCGATTCGAGAAGCATGATAAATATAGTGCGGAGCATACTATGTTATTTTTTTCTCTCTGCACATTGAAGCGGCGGCCTCATGCTGGGTGGAATTTTAGCCCTGTCCCCCTCTCCCCCTCTCCCCCCTCCACCCTCCCCCTCATCCTCTGAAAGGCAATTGTGTTGTGTAAACATTTTTTCAGCATTAACTGACATGTGTAAATCCCCATCGCCACATCACAAAAACAGCTAGACGAGGAGGAGCATTAGGAGGTGGGCCAGGCGGAGGCGGATGCTCGGATGCTTTCCCCCAAAGCTGATCCATTGGAGAGCAATGGAGAGCACCCACAACAACGACCCAGTGACAAATAGCAAAAGGGGAGGTGGCTCCGGTCCCCGGACTCCGGACTCCGGGATGAGGGGGGATGTGTAAGCCGGACTGTCCAACGCCGGCGGCGCCATTTTTTATTTCTATTAAGATGAATTGTTAAAACAGTGACAGGGCCGCTGCGTCGGCGAAGCATTTTCATCCATTTTCAGCTTTTCCTCTGCTTTCCCATCGGGTATATAATGGGTCCTGTCATCCGGAAAAGTCCACAAATGCACAAAGTACTATATGTCTACATTTGAGGGATTTAACTTTAAAATAAAAATAATGTAGAAATATATATTTAATGTATGTGTATTTGGGGAAAATTCTTTTGGCCAGCTTCTAATATATGTATTTAGTACAAATTATGGTACCTTAATGAGAATAAATTTTTAAAATTAATGTTTGTTCAGTTTCTATTTAG
>JAJJHY010008789.1:3103247-3120902 GCA_021224005.1 Drosophila setifemur | reverse complement strand
CCCTTTACAAAACTGACTTAAAAAAAAATAATACACCAATTAATATTTAGCCCGTGGTTATATGATTTTTAAAAACACTTAAATTTTGTTTATTTAAAACTCAAACTAAAGTATTAAAATGTTGCTCCGAGTTTTTTTGTTTGCTTGCCATTGAGTGAGAAAACTCTCTTCCAGCAAAAAAAAGCTCAAAGCGCGAATATTTTGGCACCGGCAGAACTCGAGCTACTCCAATTCAGCTTCCTCTTTAATTCTCTCTTTCATTGCTTCTCTCTTTGGACAGCAGGCTCAAGAGCAATTGAGTGGGAAGATCTACAACTCTCTTGAGGGAGAGTGAGAACGAGAGAGAGGTACAACAGCTGATGGCAACACATGTTCACCGGCTGCAGCTGGGCTCAGAGAGATAGAGAGAGCCAAAGAGCCAGAGAGAGCGCCGGCGCCGGTTAAGGCAGCGACAGCAACAGCAGCAGCGTTCACGGCCAAGGGAAAAGCTGCGACGCCGGCAGCGCAGCCCGGCCGGAAAATTGGTATAAAAGGAGCAGCGCACACAGCCGGCCGGATAGTAGCTTTGGAAAACTGCTCCGCTCTGGAAAACTGCTCCGCTCAGCTCAGCTCAGCTCTCAGTTCTTAGTTCCCGTTATTCAAGTTGCAGCAGTCGCAAAAATCAGCCGCAGTCGCAGCAGCAGCAGCAGCAGCAGCCGCAGCAGCAAAGTCCCAAGCTCTCTCGCAGCGCTGTTTCTCACCCACACAAGCCCCAACAAAAAAAAACACACACACACGCACACGAGCCCAGCTGAGCGAGCGTCCAGTCCAAAGAGAGAACAGCAGAGATAGAGAAGCAGAGCCAGAGCCAGAGCCAGCGGCAGCAGCAGCAGCAGCAGCAGCAGCGACAGAACAAGCCAAGGCAGCACCAACACCGACCGCTCAATTCAGTCGACGTCGACGCCGTAGCGAGCAAAATCGGACCAAAACGGAGACGGAAGAACGGACAGCGATACGGAACCCAGAAATCGAACTCTGAAATAAAGTAAAACAAGAACCACGCAGCCATCTCAGCACTTGAAACTACTCGCCATATGTAGAAAGAAGAACCTGAATATATATAACGTAAAGGAAACGAAGGGAAAAACTCTGTCCAACATTCAAAATCAAACAAAACCATGTGCTGTGCTTAAATTTAAATAAGAACAACAACCAGACAGACAGAAGGACAGACGGACGGACGGAAGGACAAAGAGCAAAGAGCTAAGCGAAGAGGCAAATTGGAAAGGACACGTGCAAGGGAAATAGTTCCAGAGAGAGAGAGAGAGACACGGACGGAGCTGGACGGGGCGGCGATTTCTGTTGAATTTTTAGCATGTATTAAAAATTGAAATGTTTAACTTAGAATAACAAATTTAGTTGTTGATACTTTTTCCAATTGTTTGTTAAACGCTGTCGCCCGAACTCTCTACACACACACACACACCAATACAACACGCGAAATAAAATCTAATTCTTGTGATTAAAGTGCATTTCTAATACGTACAACCCACAACACAATTCAACAAATAAAAATAAAAAAAACAACTTAGCAACAATCCGCAACTCGCAACGAAATTCGCCAGGAATCAGGAGCAATCTGTATCTGTATCTGAAGCCGAGCGGCAGTTACAACTTTAATTTGGAAATTGAAAATTGAAAATCCCAGAAGAGAAGAACCCAGAACGGCGGCGACTCTATGAAGATGGAAGTGCTTTCAGTACAAAATCACATTCAGGGAAAATTCGGTGTTAACAAAATTAAAGGTGAGTTTATCATTCTCTTAACTTCAATTATTTTTCCAAGTGCTTGTGAGTGAGAAGTTGAAAAGTTCAAATAAATTAGAGTTCTAAAAAGCCTGTACTATAAATTTATATATTTTGCGGTGTTAAAAAATTATTGAATATTGAAATTATTGAAATTTATTTGTTATAATTATATTAAATATTTAGTCACATATTTCAAAATATATTCAATATTCAGTGAACATAAAGTGCAAATGCCGAGTTTCATGTTTTCAAATCAAAATTTGCCAATCGAAATATTTTTTTTTAATTTAAGTTTTATATAGCATTATATATTTAAATTAATTAATACATATTTAAATGTATTCATTGAAACACATGAGTGTAATTTAATTTTTTTAGCAAACTTGGAAAATAAGTTTATTTTTAAAACATCTAAAAGCAAACTACAACTTTCTGAATTAAGATATTTCATTATTTTGATAGAAATTATTTGTATATTATTAAGTTTCCCCTCAGAAATACATCAAAGGGAAAATTATGTTGTGAAAATTAAACAGAATATGTTTTTCTAAACAAGTTATTCCCTGAAAATGCTTCTACCAAACTATCTGAAAAATGTTCTCTCGCGAAATATAGATTACTTTATCCGAATTTATTGTGTAATTCTTGAAATACATGAACACCAAAAGCTTGAGATGTAGTTTCCGATTAAAATTAATATTCAATGTTATTGTTGAATTAATTGCCCCGACCGAACGTTAAAACCAAATTTTAGGCCCCTGTTCACCTTGTGAACTTACAGAAATCCACTCGGGTCGTTTTTTTTTTAAAGAATTCTCAATTAAAGCACATTTCGGATATTTTTAATGTGCCACGAACATTTTTATTTTTCATGTTTATGGGCCATTATTTTTTTTTTTTTGATTCAATTAATTTTATAGCGTACGGGAACATTTCATTTGATGTCTTCAGCAAATTTTCCAGGGATTATAAAAGAAATCATTTATTCAAGTATGTATTTCCCCAAACGAATGGAAATATTTTGATAGATTCTGAATGTTTCGAGTGTTTTTCAATTAATATTTTGTTTAGGTGGAAATGAAGAAGATTAAAATCCATTTTTTTATTTATAAAATTAAAGCTTGTGAAGAGATTAGGGAATTCATTTTTTAAGTAATGAAATGTGATTTTGTTGCTGTGATAAATGTACATATTTCAATGTTTAATTGTATTAGGAAAATATTTATTTACTTTACCTAATTTCATGGAAAATCGATTGAGAAAAGTGTATTTTAAAGTTAGTGCAAAATAACGAAACTCTAGCGATATTGGCACATGCCGAGAAAGCGATTTTTCGGGGGGTTGCAAAAAAAAAACGTGAAATTTGCATTATGCATTTTGCACTCGGTTCCTGTCCGTAGCCAGGCCAGCATATCCTGTTCATGTGTCTGACGGCCGGATTATGCAACATCCTGTTAATCCTGTCACTTAAAACTTTGCACCACGGCACCAAGAAAGAGTCGAGTTGGGCAAATTAGACAGGGGACAACAGGGCCGAGGAGCGGGATTGGGGGATTGCGGGATTGGGTGAATGGGGGATTGTGGGATTGCTGGATGGCATATGCATATAGCCACACCAAACGGCCCAGCACGTAGACCAGAAAAAAAATGTTAAATCACCCGGAGGCGAACACAACAAGCGGCGACGGTAGCGACATGCAACAACATGTCGCCCCACCGTTAACCCGCAGTGTTGTCCTTGAATCTAGCTATGAATTTTAGCTTTAAAAGAATTTTTGGGGAAAATATACTAAAATAATGAAAATAATCGATAGTGTATTTTTTGGTGTGCGGTAATCTTGAGGGGAAATCAATAAGCAACGAGAAAAACAAAAAATTGTTGTTTAAAACACATTAATAATTTATTAATGTGTTTAAAACAACAATTTTTTGTTTTTTGTTTGTTTGTTTTTTATTACGATTTTGAATTTGTATCAGAATTAACAACTGCAACTAATGTATAACATTTAGCTATTCAAGTTTTAACCTTTTTTTATTGTGTGTTTATAACGAATAAGTAATAAAATATGTATTATATCAGAATTAAGCATCAAAGCGCATAGATATGAAATTAAAAATCCATTAGCTAGAATATGTCATTCAACATTTATTATATTTTTGCCTTATTGAAATTTAAATATGTATATAATGTTTAATTTTGTAGATTTTTCAATATCAATCTATTTTCCAAATCACTGAGTCTAATACTAATACTTCTGTAAAATCAGCGTGAAAAAAGCTGAGTTGGCCGCATTGTCGACATGCACACACCTTGTTGTTGGCCGTTGTTGTTGTTGCATCGCGCTCCAAGCTCGGTACTTTGCTCCGCCCACTCTTCCGCCTCTCAGAACCTACCCGCCGCCCCCCCCTCTAGCGCCCATGGGCAACGTATGTATTTGCAGTCAATTTAATTTCATGACTGACTGAGCGCATGCAATTTTATTTTCGAAGGACATACGAACAAGCCCCAGCCTCAGCAACACACACACACACACACACCCATGGTCATTCTTCAATCTCCATCTAGAATTTAAACGGCAGCCGTCAAATTAATAGTAGTGGGTTATAAAATAATAATACAAAATATAGAACAAAAATCAAATATCAACCAGCTAAATATTTGGTTATTTTTGGTGCATTAATTAAATATACAATGTTTTTAATACAAATAATGTTAGATAAAATTAAATCTACGTTTCTAAATACATACATATGTATATATAAGCATATTATTGAATCTTTTGTATCTCTTCTAAACTCATTATTTTATTTTCGTTTAATTTAAAATTCGATATATTACAGCTGTTATCCATATAAATAAGAAATAGCTAATATTATGTTCACCTAAGTTAACTAAAAATAACTTTAAAAAATCTCCTATTAATGTGACCTCAGTTAAATAACAGTGAATTCCAAAAAGCTTACTCATACAGCCCAAAATGTTAGGAATCCCTGCGGATGGGCGGCGGGGCGAAGGAAAAGCAGGCATCCTGTGGCCGGTGGCAATAATGTTGTTTAATTAATTACTTAATTTCTTTGACTAAACATTAGTTATGCCCATGTGCCATAGACCCCTCGTTTCCCCCGCCCATGCACATTATATGTATCTCTCCCGTTGGATAATTCTAAAGGGGTTATCAGAAAGTTAATTTAAAATTTATCAACCCCCACCGAAAAGGGGGGTGAGAATGTTTGTTTGCGTGTATGTTTTCGGAATTTCGATTCGCAGCGGCTGCCAAAGATTTCCATTAAGGGGCCAAATGCGAATGACTTCCAAAATTGGTCGTAATGAATAATTTATCAACTGTTTATTGATTCAAAAAAAAACTAACATATGTACATATCAACAAATAGATACATCTACATGCATATGTATCTGCAAAGCACAGTTCATGGACAGTCTTACCAGAAATTTGAAGCGGTTAGTAGTCAGATTTTGATTGAGGATCCAACAAGAAATTTGTGTGAAACGGTTTACTTTGTTAATTAAATTAAGAATCTAAAAATAGGTGCAGCAAGTATCATAATTGTTTCACAGTAAATAACAGTTGCAATGGCTAAAGGAAATGAATCGATTTGAAAGTTCTTTTATATTTAGTTATTTAATACTTTTAATAAAGTTAAGTTTTGTCAGAAAAAAACATAAGTTTTTATCTTTCAAATTGAATATGGAACAAACAGAATACTCGGAGTATTTATTTAAATTGAATTCAACGAAATGAAACAAAATTGTTATTGGAAAAGTTGCAGCAAAGTTTTTATCGTTTCAATTAAAGAATATCCACTGTAGCTGATTGCTATTCCGCACTGCTCCAAAATTGAATCTCAAGGCCAAGCGATGCCACGAATTATGAGGGCCAAGTAATAAGCCCCAAAGCTCACCTATCCAGCTCCCGGGCTCCCTCTCGTCATTCTGCTCTCTCTCTCTCTGTCGCTCATTCAACAAAACAAAACAGAACAGAACAAGAAGAGCCATGTTTGCGGTGTACCGTTAACTTGGATGGGTTGATGCTGCGCTGCTTCTGCTTCTGCCGCTGCCGCTGCCAGGTATTGTTATACATTCTTGTGTTCGCTGTTGTGTTGTTGCCGAGGCTGATTTCGAATGCACAAAATACACAACCACAAATGCTCCATGATTGCTGCGGTGGGTGGTGGGGTGCGGATACAGTGGCGGTGGCGTGATGCTGAAGTGAGCGAACAAGGGAGAGGGAGGAGAGGAGAGGAGAAGAATGGGTCCGTCTGTTCATCAAGGTGTGCCCATCTCTTTTCCGAAAACCAAATATGCATACGAACACAAATACACCACCTACGAAACACATCCTTTTACAAATACCTACAAATGTATATGTATGTATGTGTACAGATATGTAAATATGAAATCGTAGATACAGTGATGGTCATAAACGCGAGTATATAACTTCAATTTCAACTTGTAAACGAGATCATATAAACAGTTATCATAATTGCAGAAACTCCTTGCTTATTAATATGATAAAAACTTAAAAGAGTGCAAAACAAAAAAGTCGTTGCTACAATTGCTTTAATTGAGCGCTAAAGATAACAAGATTTTATTAATTTATCGTTGAAGCTTTTACAGCTATTAATTTGTTCGCAGCTGTATCACAAGCTCATATGTACGTATGTATTTGTGTATGTACTTCTGTTCAGTACCCAATGTACACATTTGTTTGTGTGCTTTGTAATTAAGTGTGTGGTCGTTGTCTGTGTTTTATTTTTTTGTATTTATTTTGTTTTTGGTTCTTTTTGGCTTTCGCTTTTTTGACTTTGCACAAACCCTTTTGTGGAGACAACGGCACTTGACAAAATCCAATAACGCACGCAGAGACCTAAGCGAAGCAGATGGATAGAGACGGACAGAGGCAGGGGCGTTCGCATGTTCGCTGTACAGGGGGTCTTTGGAAGTTCAACTTCTTAATATGTCTAAGCACTCAGAGCTTTCGAAAACCCCCTTTAATAAAATCCTGGGCTTGCCCCTGGAGAATCTCACACATTTGGACACATGCAGAGCCGCAAACATGTGCCGTTAATTTCTTAATTACGCGGGTGTGCTCTTCTCTGCGTGCCAAGGAGCCAAACAAAGATGGCAAGCGGGAGAAGGAGGTGATCAGCACAGAGAGTGAGCGAGATGCAGGAGAGCAGGAGAAGAGAAAGAGAGAGAGAGAAGAGAGAGACAAATGCAAAGCTAACGAGAGCAAATTGTCCATTCAGCAACGTTGCAATGATTATACAGCAAAGCAAGTGGGAGGGGGCGGGGGGTTGGGAGGGCGAGTGGCGAAGAAAGAACGAGTGAGCGGAGGAGGGTTCGGTGGGGCAAAGTGGGAGGCTCTTTAAAGAGTTTCCGCGCTAATTACAAGACGCTGTCGAGACAAGCCAAGTAGTTAATTTGTACTCGCTGCACTCGCACACACAGCTCTGAACACTTTGTACACTTAGTATGAATTTATTGTGCCCATAACATAATCATGACAACGACCACAAAATACATATAAAGGCGTTTTTTTAATGTATTCGTTTCGTTCTGCACGCACATTAACAAAAGCAATTTTGCAGCAAGAAGGAAATCCATTCCATTCGGTAAACATACAGTAGATGTCAGTTAAGCAAAACTCAGTTTTATTTTAAAACCGATATATATTTTATGTGACATTTGCAGTTGGCCAAATTGAGAATTCATATAATCAGCAATTCTTCAGTACTAGATATAATTTTGGAAAAATATTATAAGGGACCTGCTTTATCTGTGCGTTTTTTGCGTTAAATTTATATTTTTTATTGCCAGCATAATTTCCCTTTTCGTCCCACAGTGCACCGCACAGCATTTAATTCCCAGCTCAGTGGAGTCGAGTTGAGTTTGAGTCGAGTTGAGCTCTGGTTTTTATCGTCTGGTCGGTCGGGTCGGGTAATAAAGTAACAGCAAAAGAAATAAAAGCTAGTGGGGAGAAGACACACTGAGTAAAGGAAAGGGGGTCCCACAAACTGCTGATTGCTGCTTGAGAGAGCGCGGGGTAAGTAGAGGGGGTAATGGGCAGAGACAGAGAGAGAGTGAGAGCGTCAGCTGGAAACGGGAAACGGCTGATTTTCCAGCTGTTGTTGCCAGGTGATTTCCCCCGTCCCCAGCATGCCCCCGTCACTCCACAGCCTGGATGCGGAGTTTGCGCAGTGCACTCTTTCCGGTCTCCCGAGTGGAACGCAAATGAGTGTGGATCGCGTTTCTCCAACATCAGCTGATTTTTTTTTCGTTTCCATTTCCATTCCCAATTCCATTCACATGGCACTCTTTGCCGGTCGATGAGCCAGTCAACAACAACTGCAATCGAACTCTCCTCTAACTCGGACTTATACCGGTTTCCATTTCATTTTCTGCTGCTCTCGGACTTAATTAACGAATTTCCTAAATGCAGTTCTGCCTTTCAGTGCTCGAGTTGAGATTAAACCTCGGCTTAATCGGTTTTTCTTATTGTCAGTAGAGGTATTTCATTTAATTTTGGATTTATCTGAGGAGTGAAGAACATATACCAAAAGTAACTGTATATTTAGGGAACTAAAATAATTAGTGCGACATTTTTTCCTCGGCTTAAACGGTTTTTCTTATTATCAGTATTTAAGGAATTAACATCAAATGTTTTATTTTATACATATAAAAATTAATTTTAAAAAGTAAATGATTAATGTGATGATTTGCAATTATTTTAAATGAAATTCTGAACTTTCGGTTGGTTTAAACTTGGGAGTTATTAAAGAACAAAATAAATAAAAATAATTGTGATTAAATCTACTTAAATTTTGTTTAATAAATAACTAATATCGAATCTCTTCTATTTTGCAGACTGGCAAGCTGCGACTGCAGAGGAGGAGGAGCTGACCGTTTCCGGGAGCACCGTTGCCGGCGAGGACGTCGATGTGGTGGATGGTCATCCGGCCTCAGTGTTGCACATGCGACAGCACCAGGCACTCAACACGCGTCCGCACGCCCCACCCACAGCAGGGGGACTAGTAGGTACCGGAGGAGGTGGAGGAGCGGGTGGCGTAGGGTCAGGATCCGGCGCAGGCCACACTAAGCAGGCCACCTCCGCGGTGGCGTCCGCCAGTTTCGAGGCGCCCCTTAGCGGTGGCAGTGCCGCCGCCTACCACCACGCCTACATGACCAACGTGCTGGCCAGCACCGCTCACCAGCAGCAGCAGCATCATCATCATCACCAGCAGTATCACCCGATGCCCGCATCTCCGTTGCAGTCAACCGCTGGCGCTCGGTTCGGGGCCGCCGATAACCTGGACGATGTGAGTGCCAGCGCTGTGCAGGAGCTGTCGCTGCTGTTGCAGGAACACCTGAGGGATGCCAAGCAGCGCCACCTCGCCTGCACGGAGGTCAGCCTGCCCAACGATCTCACCCAGCGGATTGCCGCCGAAATCATACGCATGTCGGAGCGGGAGCCATGCGGCGAGCGGGCCTGCACTCTCTTCATTGAGTTTGAGAGTGAGCCGAATAATGTCAGGTGAGGATATATATTATATATTATATATATATAAATTGTCTTTATTAGAAAAGATACTTCTAGGATCTAGGACATTAAATCTTAATATTAGGGACTTTAATAAATAAGTTCCCAAACTAAACAAACTAAAATATACTTTAATTTCCTTTTTGTTTTGTGCAGACGCATTGCCTCCTTCAAGGTGGACCCGGACACAGTGTCGATATTCGAGCTGTACTTGACTTTGAGGCAGGACAAGAGCGGCTGGACTTTCCTGCTGCCGCAGTTTATCAAGTGAGTGGATGCCTATTAAATGTTAACTAAATTGAAATACTAAAACGTACGATCTCCGATCTCAGAAACCTCACGCGTAGCAATACCATCAACATCAGTCGCGACTTCACATTGACCAAGAACAAGCTCTACTCGTCCGAGTGAGTTGCTCCGCAGGTGGTGGAGCGACCGAAAAGGAGGAGCGGCCGAGGGGAGCTGGGCTGCTCGAAACTCAATCCCTCCGAACAACAACTCTAAACAGCAGCAGCAGCAGGAACAGATACATTTTTGCGTCGCGCGACCCCTTTTCAATCAACGATCTGTACTAATCATGGAACAGCGAGAGGATGTTCAAACCATAGAGGCAAACTTTTGGACCACAATCTATCAACTTACTCCTGCAAAACAAACAAATCAACAAACAACAAACAACGCTAAAAACAACAATTATTTTGGGAACCTAAGCTCTAGAAAAACAAAAACAAAAACAAAACCAAAACGAAAACAAATCAACTGCAGTTGCAGGCAACTCAAAACTCTTATTGGACTGACTTTTTGGCTTAAAAAAAAGGTACTTTTTGGAAAAATGATACAAACAAACAAACTAAGAAAAAAACAAAAACTAAAAAATCGAAAAAAGAGGAGAATGAGGAGAGTGAGGAGCATCCATAAGGAATATTCAAAATATTGTAAAACGTTAGAAGCTGGAGAAGACTTCACTCAGTGAACACGGTTGTCGGTGATCCGTTTTAAATTGAATGAAGATGGTAAAACCCCCGGACGAAAGAATAATAGAGTATTAACCGCATATGTATGTATGGATCATGATCATTATCTTTGATAAGTGCAGAAGGCGAAATTAATCCGAAGTAGTTGATGCATTGTGTATCTCCAAAAAAACATATTGGTAATACGCGTTTTTTTTTGTCACTATCTAATTAGGCTATTACTTCAAAATACATGCATACATATGTACATACATCTATATATATATATATATATGTATATAATACAAATGAAATCACCCAATTATGTTTAAAATGAACCTTGAACTCCGTTTCTAGAAATAATCTAGGAAATTATGGCTAATGAATAATATATTTTCAATTTAGGATCTTAATTGGGTTCTTTATGTTTNGAAAGTTAATAATAACAAATATGAAAAAAACAAAGTTGATGTGATATTATATAATAATTATGAATATTGATAAATGCATAAACACTCACACACACACTCTCACAACTACACTCACAACAAAATTTAATTGTTTGGAAAGTATTTCTGAAAATATTATTCAAAAAAAAAAAAAACCCCAGTTATCAAAGAGAAAGGCGAAGAAATCAAGCTAATTATTAGATTCAAGTAATTCTCAACAACAAAAATATTTCCACCAATCTATGATTAAGCTCTGTATTATTATTTTAATTGATTATTATTATGATTTTTCGTTTCGTGTGCAGAGTTCCAAACTTTGCCAGGGGAAGTGGAGAAGTGGAGTGGAGCCATGTGGCTGAATATACAATATACATATATAGATATATATGAAAAATATTTCTAATAATTGATGTGTTTCTAAAGTAAGATTTTAATATTAAAACAAAGCAAAACAAACAAACAATACCAACCAGAGGAAATGGAAATGAAAACAAAAATCCAGCAGAAGATTTCATTCAATGTGCGTAGCTGTGTGTTTATCCGTAGTTTAGTTAAACAAACAAATTACAAACAATAAACAATAACAACACGATATGACAGACAACAAAAAAAAAAAAACAAATTGATGAGGAAATTATGAATATCGCTAGACGGCAGTTAAGATATTTTGTCTAGTTAGTTGGCAAACAAATTGTTTCGGATTAACAATCTAAGCAGTGAAATTATTTATAAAAAAAAAATTCAACAAAAAAATTGACGACAAAAAAAATGGGTAACTAATGTGAAGAAGAGGCGAGGCAAAGGATAAAACTTTCGGAAAATATAAAGTCATCTGTGTTAATAAATTTTAAAATAATTTTTAGCGTAGATTAACAAGCAAACGAAATGAAAATGTAAAAGCAAATCGAAATCCAGCAAGTCTGTTGTATCTGACACGCGTCTTGAAACCACACAAAAACACACACAGATCCCAAGTATTCGACAGGTTAATAGTAGTACATGAAACACACACAAACAAGAATTTATTTATAAAACAAACAATTACAAAATCTATTTGCAATAATTTAATTTTTTCCACAATAATCAATCAATCCCACAAAGATCTCGAATTATGCAAAAGATTATAAGATGAAAACTCATTGTATGATACATTTTCACAACAACAAAAAATAATAACAAAATAACAAGTTAGGTATTTAAAACTTGCTTTATACTTATTTAGTTTAACGCATAACGAACATGTTTTAGCCATCTCAAACTCAAGTATCAACGATTTCTCAACTTCATTCGATCATTAAACACACACACACACACCTAAGCATACATATATATATATATAAAGGTATATAGTATATGTAAATAGGGCCACCGTAGCAGCAATAAATGAGAAAAAAAACAAAACAAAACAAAACAAAACTCTATATATTAACGAATTAAATGTGAACATAAATAAAGCAAGTGAAGAAATAGAACCATGAATGTGATCTATTTAATAATAAACCTAAACTAATCTTAAATAAAAGTAAAGCAAAGCGAAAAGCAAGCAAAATTTACGAAAAATATACGCAATCTTCTGGTTTTGTTCGATCAATTTCAATTTAGTATCCAAGTAGCTGTAGAGAATTTTAATTTGTAGATCTTCAAGATTCAGTTGCCCATCGAGTTTCGTTTTTTGTTCACACATTGTTATTGCGCCGGGCTTTGTAAGATTGTAGAACTCTGCGAGGCTTCAATGTTTTCGGTTCTTCGAGCTTCTCTTTTTTTTTTCGTAGATTTGAAAACCAATCTCCAGGTTTCGGAGGATCTTTTGTTGTCTTTTCAAAATGGATAAGTGTAAACTCTGAAGAAATGAATCTTAGACACGTCCAGTGCTCCTCAAAGTATTTTGTAAACAATAATGATAAACTAAAAAAACAAAAGCGAAAACAAAAGCGAAAGCGAAAATCGTGACAAGTATCAAGCGAATAAGGAAAAGTTCTATATATGAATGTAAAATAGATATATGGCTATATATATATATTGTAGAATTTTTACACATTCTATTACCGACTACAGAGAGACAGAGAGGGAGTTACCCACTAAGGAAACAAACAGAAATATTACTACGGCAGAACTATATTGTATATTTTCAGTGTACGTGTGTGTGTTGTTTAAGGGAACCAATTAATGCATTCAAGAATCAAATTACAAATCAATTAAACGAACGCCTCAAGTGAAATCGAAAGCAAATAACTCTATCTAACTGTAGCATTAGAGAGATATATTTCCCCCCTCCTTCCTTCCCTCCTCCCAGTACACATCTAAATTAGAATCCAAAACTGCATTCCAAAATGGCATCTTCGATCGTTATCGATGGTGGTTATCAGTAGGAAGTTTTATTTGGCATCTTCGATCATGATCGATCGGAAGTTTTATTCAAACGATTATCCCACCATATATGCAATCTGAGCAAGATTAAGTTCTCACCTTCAGTTTGAGTTTCAGTTTCGAAGATTTGGTTTCTAAAGAGTCAACAAATAATCGAAGAATCGAGATCGAGAGAATCTATGTTGTACACCCTAAAAGTAGTTATGTGACAAAGTATCTTTAACGATTTCCATTATATATATACATACATGTGGCAATAGGTCTTTGAAACAAATTTCGCCTCTAAAAGCGGAAAAGCTGAAACAAAACAAAACAAAAACAAAAACAGAACGAAGCGAAAGAGCGAGGAAAATAAAAAAATATATATTATATATATGTATACCATATACTATACCTATATGATTATGAGTGTATGTAATGGAGCAAACAACCACGTGAAAACCATGAAAACAAATTTAAATTTTAGTAGCGCTTAACAAATTCTAGCAATTTAACAAATTTTAATTAATCAAATTAAACAAAACAAACAAACAAACAAACAAGCAACAAATTGCTATTTCATTTTTTCTCTGTGTAAAAGTTGATTAAAAAATACAACAAGAAAATGCTACAAAAAAATAAAATAAAATTTTTTAAATGTGAAAACTAGTTGTTTTTATTATCGTTTTCTTTAAGAGCTGTAAAATGTGGGACTGATGCGGTTTCTATTATCGATTTTTAATAAACTATATATATTTTATTGATTTTGATGATCCTGTTGGATCACAGTTAGTAATATTAATAATAAAAACAAAAAACTCAATTTGAAGTGGTTCTATTTATTTCCATATATGGAAATGTTGATAATATGAAACAGTAATTTTATAAAATGGAACATTATTTACGTATAAAATAAAAATATATTTTAATCGGGGAATAGTAAAAAAATTTATTTTAGTAGTTAAGACCAGATTTCATTAATTTTCTATTTTGTTATTCATATGTAGATATTATATTTTGTGTATTTATACCCTGGAAGCGAATGAAATAATTAACCAAATTTTTTTGTATTATTATATTATCATTATAATATAATATAGGTAAAGGTAAAGGTAATCTTATTTTTGTTTTTGTTCATGAAAAAATATTTTGAATGGGTTCGAGTATTGGATAACGTGTAAGGTAAAAATACATAAGCGTGTAATGTAAGTCAACATGTAAATACGTTGTAGGTATAAACAAATGTAAAATCTTGCGAATTTACAAAATTGTTCGGCCTTACGATTTTAAAGATACAGATAAGTAAAAACAATTTACAGTAAATTTTAATATCAATATATCAATAATTAATTATTATTATAATTCTAAACAATAAATAACTGCTTAGTGCTAGTTTATTTGAATCATTCTTAACTCTATCCTTTCTTATAAATGTGATTGCAATTACAGAATTATAATAGGACGAGATAAATTCGCCATCTCTTAGCACAGCTTATAATTTTAAAGCATAGTTCTGAAAGATGTTAAATATTTAAATTCTTTCCACATTTTTCTAAAATTAACCCAAGTCAAAAAAGGTCGAATCACTCAAACCCGAAAATATAGATCGAAGTCGAGGACGGGCTTGTGTTTACTTTATCGACAAATGGTTTGCCATTATTCCCCGGTTCCATTTTTAGAAAAGCAGTTTTTAATTCGCAAAAGTAAACGGAGATGGTGCAGGAGGCACCTATATAAAGGGACAGACTCCCCAAGGAAGGCATCAATTTGTGACAGTCAACCAATTGGAAACAGACATGAAGCTGACCATTGCCACCGTTCTTGGTAAGATCTTCGAATCTCCACGTTGATCATTATCCCTATGGTGATCATCAAACCACCCTTCCTTCCTTCGCAGCGAGCATCCTGCTCATTGGCTGTGCCAATCTTGCAGCCGGTACTCTGGAGTGCGGATGTACTACAACCACTTGCAAGCCGCCACCACCTCCTCCATGCACTACAACCACTTGCAAGCCACCACCGCCACCACCATGCACTACAACCACTTGCAAGCCGCCACCACCTCCTCCATGCACTACAACCACCTGCAAGCCACCACCACCGCCACCATGCACTACAACCACTTGCAAGCCACCACCACCTCCACCATGCACTACAACCACTTGCAAGCCGCCTCCACCACCACCATGCACTACAACCACTTGCAAGCCGCCACCACCTCCACCATGCACTACAACCACTTGCAAGCCCACCAAGAAAACCAGTCGCAAGCCCTCAAAGACAACCTCTTGCAAGCCCACCAAACCCGCAAAGACAACCACATGCAAACCCACCAAACCTGCAAAGACAACCACTTGCAAACCCACTAAACCCGCAAAGACAACCACATGCAAACCCACCAAACCCGCGAAAACAACCACTTGCAAGCCTAGCAAACCCTCACCCAAACCCCCGAAGCCATGTGGTTGCAAGTCTTGTGGTCCCGGAGGTGTGGCTTGTGAGGGATGTCCCGGCAAGGAGTCACTCTGCCAGGAGCTTATCAACACGGTGCGCAATCTCGAGAAGAGGATCCGCCAGTGCGTGTGCGGTGAACCGCAATGGATGCTCTAAGGGATGCTCCCTCTCCATGTATCCACTACTACTACCACCGCTTCCATCCATTCAGCGATGCGATCAGACCCCGGCCTGCCCTGGACTTTGCCTTGGAACCAGCTATTATTGTTATTGTTTCCACCAGTTGACTTGACCACTAACACTAGATAATAAACATATTCATTCTGTTGCAATCTCTTTTTGTTTTATGTTGATTTGTATTGTTAAGATCGCAATAACATAAAAATAATTGACATATAACGATGAAATTCCTCTGAGTTTTTGGTTCAAAATTCCATTTAAATCCGTGAAATTAAGCATACTTACGAGTATTTGAGTTTGTTTCTGTTTTATAGTTTCTTAGTTCAATCGAATCGAATCGAATTTTTCCTAATTGAAATATAATTTATTTCTCAGAGGTGTAATTAAGTAGAACAAACTTATTTGGATTCAGTTAAAGTGAAATTTTTTGCCATTTTTATGTTCTGCATCTCAAAAATCTCGCAAAAGAAATGGAAAAGCCATTAAAGAGGCGTTCGAAGCGTTCGAAAGGTTTAGTTAGTTTTTGTTAACCCACGATCGTGGATCGGGAGCGGTCATTGAAATGGAGTACAGGATGAAATGGGGGTTAGCGATAGCCACGGCACTGCTGATCCTGGCAGATGGTATCCTTGGACGTGGAGGTAGTCCTCCGCGGGGAGGATACTACAGGGACAATGGCACCCACTACTTCCTATTCGAAAACCCGGATGTCGTGCTGCCCAACGACCGGCCCAACGTCCGGCCCAACGTCCGGCCCGACGTCCGACCCAACGTCCGGCCCAACGTCCGGCCCTACGTCCGGCCCGACGTCCGGCCCGACGTCCGGCCCAACGTCCGGCCCAACGTCCGGCCCAACGTCCGGCCCATCGTGAATTCCCTGGAATCGCCGGAGTATTTACCCCCTCGGAATGTGAACGGCAAAAGGATCTATATTGAGGAGGTACCCTTTCAGTGCTCCCTGCACTTCGAGGGCGACTTCATCTGCGGCTGTGTGATTATCAATTTGTCCTGGATAGGTACTGCCGCCCACTGCGACATCGGGGACCCCGACCAGTACAAGGTGCGGTCCGGCTCCGACAACGTTTACCGCGGAGGTGATCTCCGCAACGTGCAGCTCGTTGTGCGCCATCCCGACTACGATGACTATACGATGCGCAACGACCTGACCATGATGAAGCTGAGCAATCCGGTCAGGTACAGCAAATACGTCCAGACCTGCCGTTTGCCATCGCCCAACAGGGGATTTCCGCCCGAATTCCTGGTCAGTGGCTGGGAAGACACTTCGTCGAATGGCCAGAATCTCCGCGGCGTGGACGTTGATCTGATGAGGCGGGACAAATGCCAGCAGGAATACAAGGGCACCGGGATGACGATCTACAAGGACATGATCTGCGCCAGTCGCATGCGCAGGGATAGCTGCTCGGAGGACTCCGGTGGCGCGCTGTCCCACGACGGCGTTTGCTTCGGCATCGTTTCCTTTGGCAGCGGGTGCGCCGACTATCCGGGTGTGTATGTGAACCTGGAAAAATACATTGGTTGGATTAAAAAGTGTATGCGAGAGTATTAAACCAATAAATTATTAAATATTAAATCAAAAACCTCTATTATTCTTATTTGGTCCTTGAAGGTTAGTAAATTGATGTGGAGTTAGTTACTTGAAATATTAATATATTTTGTCAGGAATATATTTGAAAGATGAAATATTGAAACAAATATAAATTAATATAAAATACCTGATTGAATTTGAAAATCTTACATTCCATAATGTGAACCTCAATGCCAGGATAAAATTAAGTTATACGAGTATAGGAAAGGAAACAGTTTAAATATTTACTATAAGTTATGAAAGTGAATGACAATAGTTAAAAATACATTGTATTAACAACATCAATAATAATTTAAAAATGTAATAAATAATAACTTTATA
>JAJJHY010008789.1:3039553-3103232 GCA_021224005.1 Drosophila setifemur | reverse complement strand
GTTCTTCAATTGTTGCTTGGAATTTAGTTTTTACACCCTGTACCCAAAGGGTAAAGGGTATATTAAGTTTGTGCAAATGTATGTAACAGGCAGAAGGAGGCGTGGCAGACCCCACAAAGTATATATATTCTTGATCAGCATGACTAGCTGAATCGATATAGCCATGTCCGTCTGTCCGTCTATCCGTCCGTCCGTCCGGATGAACACACGGATCTCAGCAACTGTAAGAGCTAGAAGAACCGTATTACCAGTGCAGATTCTACTAATACTGACGCAATTGAAGTTTATTTTTTTAAGTCGACGCCACGCCCACCGCCCCCGCAATATGTATTCTAATTTTGGCACTGCACTGCACTGCACAATTTTCAGGCTTAAATTCTCTTAAAACTATCGGATAGCCATATCTTAAATCTATGCTATAAAGCTATGCTCAGTGCCTTAGATTTTGCCAACGTTTCCATAACAGGTATGGGATATAGTGGTCCGATTTCGATCGGGATCAGTCAATGTGGACTTTTTTTTAGGGGTTTTAAAATGGTTGCAAAAGTGATGTTTGACTTCTAATTTCACTTTCATGAAGAATAGCACAGCATATACACAAAGATACTCTAATAAAAAATTAAATAAATTCAAATGATCATTTGTTGTTTTTGTTGTATTTTTATTTGCTTATCTTCGTTTGAGAAACTATTTAATTTAAATTGTAAATTTTATATTTGCAACGCAAAGAACATAAAATATTTTATTTTATGTGGTTTTTATCATTTATTATGAATACATTAGTTTTGGAGTTTAAATTTACATATGTATATTGCGGAATTGCCATTTTTGTGTTCTGAATCTCAAAAATCTCGCAAAAGAAATGGAAAAGCCACAGACTGGTTTTGGCGATAGCACGAAAGCCATTAAAGAACGCCCGAAGAGTTCGAAAGGTGGATAGTGGATTTTAGTTAACCCACGATCGTGGAGGGGAGCGGTCATTGAAATGGAGCACGGGCTTTGGGGATTAGCGATAGCCACGGCACTGCTGATCCTGGCAGATGGTATCCATGGACGTGGAGAGAGTCCTCCGTGGGGAGGATACTACAGGGACAATGGCACCCACTACTTCCTCTACGCAAAGCCGTCGGTCGTCCTGCCCAACGTCCGGCCGCAGTCCCCCTTGGCAAATGTGTCCAGCAATCCCTTCGTGAATTCCCTGCTATCGCCGGACTATTTACCCACTCGGATAGTGGGCGGCAAAAGGATGAGTATTGAGGAGGTACCCTTTCAGTGCTCCCTGCACTTCGAGGGCATCTTCATCTGCGGCTGTGTGATTATCAATGGTTTCTGGGTAGGTACTGCCGGCCACTGCGACATCGGGGACGCCGACCAGTACAAGGTGCGGTGCGGCACCGAAAACGTAAACCGCGGAGGTGAACTCCGCAACGTGCAGCTCGTTATACGCAATCCCGACTACGATGACTATACGATGCGCAACGACCTGACCATGATGAAGCTGCGGAAGCCGGTCAAGTTCAGCAAATACGTCCAGCCCTGCCGTCTGCCATCGCCCAAGGTGACGAGATTTCCGCGCCAATTCCTGGTCAGTGGCTGGGGCGTCACTTCGGCGAATGCCCAGCATGCCCAGAAATATCTCCGCGGCGTGGAAGTTGATCTGATAAGGCGGGGCAAATGCCAGAAGGACTACAAGGGCACCGGGGTGAAGATCTACAAGGACATGATCTGCGCCAGTCGCTTGCACAAGGATAGCTGCTCGGGTGACTCCGGTGGCCCGCTGTCCCACGACGGCATTTGCTTCGGCTTCGTTTCCTTTGGCATCGGCTGCGCCAATCCCAAGTATCCGGGAGTGTATGTGAACCTGAAAAGATACATTCCTTGGATAAAGAAATGTATTCGAGAGAATTAAACCAATAAATTATTAAATCAAAACCTCTAATATTCTATTATTCTTTTTTACGTTTAAAGTAAATTTATGTGGAGTTATTTTCTTGACATAATAATATCATTTGTCAGGAATATATTTCAAAGATCAAATATTGAAACAAAAATAAATTAATATAAAATACCTGATTGAATTTGAAAATCTTACATTACATAATGTGAACCTCAATGCCAGGAAAAAATTAAGTTTTATAGGGAAGGAAAAAGTTTAAATATTAACTAAAAGTTATGGAAGTGAATGACAATAGTTTAAAGTACAGTGTATTAACAACATCAATAATAATTATAAATTAAATATAGAAATTTAATAATGAAAATATGTTCTTAAATTTTTACTAGTACTTTAGTTTTTTTTTAATGTATTTATTATTATTTGCGAAAAATAAAAACGATTTAATTGTGGATAGAAAGTGTAAGGAATATTTTTTTTTTAAAAGAAAGAAGAGATATATTAAATCAGGTTTTTTAGATATAGAACAAATTTCAACATCTAAAGACTTTACCTAAATGGTTAGTTAATATAATATATTCAAATTTATTATTTATTTATTTTGTGTTATTAATAGGGCAACATTCGTTTGGCCGTTTATATTTAACATGATTTTGTGTGCTCAACAGAAAAAGCAAGAATATTCTGTAGAGCTGGTAGCGCAAAATATTAAAAGATCATTAATTATATTTAAATATTTGACGCCAAAGATTAATTAATTAGATGCCCCGGGCCAGAATGTAAGAGTGTTTAGTTTTTTAGTGTTGGACTTTTTTTTTTTGGGAGATAGTTTGGATTCCAAAGGGGATGCTGCGGGTTAATTTTTTGCTAAACCCAGCTAATTGACTTGGCCTCATTCCTCATATAGGGCCAATAGGAAAGGCTTACGCAAAATTAAGAGAGAGGTCAAGAGGTGGCATTTGGTTCTTCTAAGTTTTCAGTCGAAATAAGATCGTGGCTCTGATCGGTTGTGGAAATGGACTTTAAAGGTGTCGGAACGGCTTTATTCCTGACTCAACTCTGGCTTTTATTGGCTGGAGGAGAGCCTAGGGGTCCTCCGTGGAATGGCTACTACCGGGACAATGGCACCCACTACCTGCTGTACGAGAGGCCCGCGAACCCGATCCCGTTCCCGTTCCGCAATATATCCACTAATCCCGCGATTAATGCTCTGGAGTCCCTGGATTATTTGCCCACAAGGATAGTCAACGGGAAGAAGATCAGCTGCAGAACCTACCAATGCGCCCTGCACGTTGACGATTTTTACACCTGCAGCTGTGTGATCCTCGATGCAATCCATATCCTCACTGCCCAACACTGCATGTTTGTAGCGGCAAGTAGGTATACAGTGCGAGCGGGATCCACACAACAGAGACGCGGTGGCCAGCTACGGAGAGTCCAGAAAGTTGTGCTTCACCCCGGCTACAGTTCGTCGACAATGAGGAACGACCTGGCCATTTTGAAGCTGAGGTCTCCGCTCAAGTACGGCAAGTGCGTGCAGCCCGTGAAGCTGCCCTCGCGGCGAATCAAACGATTCCCCAGGTGCTTTCTGGCCAGCGGATGGGGTCTCACCTCCGCCAATGCCCAGAATGTCCAGAGATATTTGCGTGGGGTGATCGTGTGCAAGGTGCGAAGATCCAAGTGCAGAAAGATGTACAAGAAAGCCGGTATCAAGATCTACAAGGAGATGATCTGCGCTATGCGGAAGAATCGGGACACATGCTCTGGTGACTCCGGTGGCCCGCTGGTCCACAAGGGCACTCTCTACGGGATCACCTCCTTTGGCATCGGATGCGCCAATCCCAACTATCCGGGTGTCTATGTCAATGTCAAGCGATACGTCCGCTGGATTAGGAGAGTGATGCGAAATACTTAATTTGTGAATCGAATCTGTTCTGAGATAATTAAAAACGTTGGAAGCAGTAAATATTTTTAAAGTTTTTATAACTTTGCTATTACTTTGATGTACTTCATAGTAATAATTCTAGTCCAAAAATTATTTTAAATTATTTATCACAATAAAAGGACTTTTTCCAAGTTTCAAATAAATATCACAATAATTTCGGTTATAATAATTTCTCCTGATATTTTATATAATAAATCCGGATATAATGTATTATAGCTGATGAAATTACATACATATTTTTTTTAAATAACAGTTTGAATGTCACAGTTTTTAGTTTTTAAATGCGTGTTTATTCAGAACCCATATTCAATAGTAACATCCATCTTTAAATCAAATAAGGAACGAGGTCCAAAAACTGGGATCCAAATCCAAAAGCGCGTGGCAGGCAAATGTGTCAAATCTGCAAATTTGCGAATCTGCCAGGTTATTCAACCGACGATTCCAGACGATTAATTTAAAAATGTTTAACAAATGCGCGATTTTTTTTAAACAACTTAGATTTAGCGAACGAAGCCAACAAAGAATTTCATTGTGAACAAGTTGAAAGTTTGTGGCCTTTTTGGAAAACTACTATCCCAGCATGAGTGCAACTCGTTTTGTGTTACGAAATCTTGGAGATTAGACTCCACGCGTAGACCGGAGAGAACCGGGGACCCAGACAAACATTTGGCATATCATTAATATAGGGCGGGCCATCAATATTCATGCCAAATTCAGTGGGTCGCGCCGGGTCATTAGCATTCTTGATTTATTCTTTACTATTTCTAATTCCATTTATTTTCATTATGATTTATTTTCCGCATGGATTTGGCGGCCAGAGGTCAAGACCTCGAGACTTTTAGTTATCGGAGGTAGCTTAATGTGTTCGGATGATGGGTTTACTGACTCCAGCAATTTTATTACTCATCTGTGTCCATCATGGCTGGGCCAAATTGCTGCTGGAACGGATCGTGGGTGGTGTGGAGCTGCCCATTAAATTCTCCCCCTGGCAGGCTTCAATTAGTGTCCATGGCAGTTATAGTTGCAGTGCGGCCTTGATCACCTCCCAGTGGCTGATGACTGCAGGACATTGTGTTCACTATCCGGATGAGTATGCCGCCCGAGCTGGATCCTCCTCTGCTGATGATGGTGGTCAGCTGAGGGAAGTGGTTAGGATACTCTTCCATCCCAGCTTCAATATCCGCACCCTGGACAACGACATTGCTCTCTTGAGGATGAATAAACCATTTACTTTAAGTGCGAGTGTGCAATTGGTGAAGCTACCGCTGCCGGGTCTGAATGTCCTGCCAAGGACTCTTTTGGTGGCGGGTTGGGGCACTGTTAATGCGAATACCAGCTACACGGAGCTAAAGCTACGAGGAACTCTAGTGCAGCCCATTGACCAGAAAAGATGCAGGCGTCTCTACTCCCGAATTGGTCGCCCCATCACGGAGAACATGATTTGTGCTTCGGCAGCGGGAAGGGATCATTGCTACGGGGACTCGGGAGCTCCTTTGGTCCATCGAGGCAGTAGCTACGGCATTGTATCCTTTGCCCGAGGTTGTGCTGATCCCAGATATCCCGGGGTCTACACTAGGCTGGCTAATTATGTGTCCTGGATACTCAATGTACTGAGAGATCACAATAATTAAATATAAGATTTTAACATCACTTTCAAATTCATAATTCACTTAACTAAATAAAATAATTATATAAACCTTCACTCAAGGTTTTTTGTTGTTCTATGGAGTATGCAGAGGCGCAAAGTAGAATATATCGGGTTTGGATAAATTACCTTATATATATTATATACATATATTTTGTATTTAAAAATTAAAAATCGAATCCCATTCTTGTTTTTTCTCAAAAGTTGGCGAAGGAGAGATCTCTTTGAAAAGAATTTAGAATTTATGGGGGGATTATAATAATTATATTTATTTTATTTTATAATTACCTCAAGTCACCTGTATCTAATAGATACTCATCCAGCATCCAGTGTGAATCTGCAAAGTTTTTCGATGGCCCCCAGCGCTGGCGAAAAATCAAAACTTGTACTTGATGCAACAAAAGTGTGACTTTTATGTATGACATCGACATTTTCTCACATATTTTTTGTAGTTAAAATAAAATTTTAATAATATGAAAATATGCTTAAAATTTGCCCTTTAGCAAAGTGTTTGTGTTTATATATATACTTGTATATTAGGGGTTGGTAGTATCAGCGTTGTGTTGTTGGGTGTGTAGGCATTTGAATCTCTTAAGCATTCCCTTCATCACATCGAATCGTTTTTCTCTTTGTTTTTTTTTTAATAATATATGTATATTTTGTTACCATTAAGTTACGCTTATACAATTCATTACGTATTCTAGCCTAAATGTATACCATCATTTTGTTGTTTAGGTTTTAGTTTTCGTTTTGCTCATGTTATATTGTTCTTGGTTTGTATAATGTGTTCTTGTAAATTTCAAACTAGCCGCTATAAAAAACGTTCAACAGCAAACTCGTGTATGCATTTTGTGTCTTGAAGGTGGACCAAAAGCGAATGCACAAACCAATCGACTGTTAACTCGAAAAAATTGTACAAATGTGTTTAAAAATCGCTAATAATTGTTTTGTTTTATATATTGTTTTTTTGTTTTTGGTTTTGCAACATGCACGCACAATAAATTTTACAAAATAGAACGTAAAAAATGTACAATTACAAGCACACATATATCTGTTTCATCATTTGTTTTCAACACTTTTGTTTTTATAGTTTTTACCAATGCAATCTTTAAAGCTATATAACAATGTTTTAGTTCTCATTTACGCATCTCTCGGATCTCGCACTACCGCTTGCTGTATTGTGAAACGCATTTTTGGTTTTCGCCTTGAACAAAGACATAACTAATCCCTTCGAGCCACTCAACTTACAGGGTGTTGAAGTGTTAGAATTAGAATGTGAATCGTATGGTAAAAGTAATTTCAAAGTCAGTTGAGTGGCCTAGGCTATCTAATTAGTTGGTTGTTTTACATGGTTCAGTTATTGCAAATGTTCGGGTTGAATGTGAGCTTCAGGCAGAGTTGGCTGGGTGTCGTTTCTGTGTGGGGTTTGCTACATATGTATCTCCGTTTTCCGACCTATCTCTTGGATCTTGGCTTTCTCTCTCTCTCGTTCTTCTCACGTACATCACATATTTTACAGTTTAATAATACTTCCTTACACATAATTTATTAATTAATTCATATTTCCTTTGCAGTTTTAAATATATATATATATAGAGCTAAAATTGGTTGCGGTTGCTGTTGCTATTGTTGCTAACGCTATTGGACAGCTCCGTACACCAGCCAAGTCTGGCCCTGATTAGTTGATGGTGTTCCTTTGCTCCTCCTGCTTCAGATTGATCGGTTTCGGTTTACGACAAAAACGGATTTGTGGCTGCTTCCGGCTTGATCCACGGCATGTTGTTGTTCTGCTGAAAATTACAAAAATTAATTAGTACTGATTCAATTTCGGGTTCTCAATTAAACTAAAATATGCTGGCAAAAAGCTAACTACATGCAAAGTATACAAAGTGTTATTTTGGCCCACTACTGATTCGGTTTTAGTTTTAGTTGTTGTTTGGTTAGTTTAGGTAAAGAGTCTACAAATTAGAAAGCAGAGCATGCACATTCGAAATTCATTTTACCCATTTGCATTTATTGCATATTGTTTGTGTTTTATTTAAGCGTCCAAGCCTCCATTGTTGGCTACAATTAGAAAATGTTATGGATCAACTGGTATTAGCAGAACGGCAGCTGCTTTTCGGTCAAGATGCGTACGATTTTATTTTTAACTTTGGAAGAGTAGCAAAGGAAACTGTTTAGTGAGCAAAGCATTATTTTTATCGCAGAAAATTAATTGTCTTGAGTCACAGGAAATCAGCAGTTAAAATGGTTTTGAGTTATAAATGACATTTGAGCAGAATATTTAATTCTAAGAATTGCAAATTCACAATGAAATAAATTTGCTTACAATGAAAGGAACAAAAACATATTAAATTCAATAGTTATTTAAATTGCATGGAATAGATGCCTGGCTATATTCCAAATTTCAGAACAACTTATTTTCTGCGTATTAGTTGCTCAGCGTTTAAAATCTTTATTTCCTTATTTACGTTTCCCTTGCTCTTTTCACCATTTAGCAGTTTTCATACTTGGAGTTTTAATAAAAAAGAAACTAATTCAACAAAAACCAAACAGAAATTCAAAACTAAAAAGAAAGAACAACGCAAGCGAAAATAAACAGACAACTGGCTGGAGAAGTAATTTTGAGGGGTAGAGGGGAGCAACGGCGACTGACTCACTTCCAGCTTGCAGTGAGACGCCGACGCCAACGAGGAAGACGGGGGACCAAAACTCTGGACAGGATCGGGCACAAAGCCCAAGGGGGCAGCGCTAACCCCCGGCGTTTCGGCCAGAGACTCGGACAGGGCGCTGCTGTAGCTGGCAGCGTAGCTGGAATAAATTCCCGGAGTTCCGTAGATGCTGTTGCCTCCGAAGCTCTCATTATTATTGTTATTATTATTGCTGGGGCTGTACATATAGTTATCCCCAGCAGGCGCTGTGGGACTATTAAAGTAGGGACGATCGCTGAAAATGTCCATGTTGCGGATGCCATCGATGCCCGGACTGGGACTCACAAAGTTGTTGAACAAAGTGGTGATGCTACTGCTGCTGCTGCTGGTGACGGTGGTGTTGCTGCTGTACGAATTGTTTTGGACCTGCGGTGGATTGGGCTGTGGGCGGGGATTTATGGACGAGGGAATGACGGGATTACTAAACGCAGTCAGCAGCTGAAATTCACCCGGCGTGGGTCCCAAACTGAGACTGGTGGGGCGCACGGGGGGCGGAAGTTTTGGCTGCCATTTCTAGGGATTTCACATGCAACAGTTGCTCAAAACGAGGCATAAACAAAATGCACACACAGTGACAGAGTGAAATGATAAGATAGAAAGTAGAAGGTTTTCGGAAAAGTAAACGAAAAAAGAACCGATCAATTAGAGAGCGAAAATCTGAAACCATAAGTACAAAAGTGATCCCTAGCACCGCCGACGCACTCCATCTCCGAATTCCAATCGGACTTGGTTTAGCAACTCACCTGGGATGTCGCATTAACTCCACCCATGACAGGCGCCCAGGGATCCTGGTTCAGGCTCACTGCGAATGGCGCCTGTTGTTTCAGCTGATTGATGGACGGCACCTAAAAGGGAAAAGAAACATTAGCACAAAGTTCATAAGATTACAATTGCGGTCGATATAATAGAAAAGGATATTTCCTATTTTTAAGGATTTTCTATATTTTGTTAATTGTAGCCCAAAAGGAGCGGAGAAATTAGAAATATACAAATTAAAGATATAGTGTGTGTATAATTTACAATTGCAATGATTTGCACACTTCTTAAAAATTTAAATTCCCTGGCAAATTACTTTATTTCTGTTTAAATATAAATAAATACCTTTAAAATCAGTTTTGCTTGCAGAATTATAATATATCTTTAATTTTAATTAAATAATCGAATTGAATTTAATCTTTATTTCAAATTTAAGACACAAATTTAACACTTTAAACGTAACAAATTTATAAAACATTCGCAAAATATATCATAAGAACGATCAAATTAAAAGATGATATTAAATTTAACCGGGCAAAAACTATCGCAATAACCCCTAAAGAGGTTCCAAATCCATTCAAAAGTTTATCCTATTTGTCATTTACTATTATTCCTCTGTGCTATTATTTCGATCGTTATGAACTTACGGCTGGCTGCTGTTGCTGGAATAGATTCGTCTTGGGTGGCATCACGTTATCGCTGAAGGGATTGTAGGCTGGTGCAGTGCCCGCTTGCGTCTGTGGCGCAATCGGCTTGATCAGATTGTCCAGATTGACGAGCGCAGAGTTCTCGCCGAGGAACGAGTGCGGATCCTTGAGCGGCTTCTTCGCCGTGGCCCCCGTCGACGGGTGCACTGAGCCCGCACTGCTGCTGATGAGTCCATTTCCGTGGTTCGCTGAGAGCGGATCCATATCGTCCAGCAGAGAGGCTATAAATAGTTTCATTGATATACAGTCTGATTGGAATTCTTGGTTTTTATCAATGGCTCACCATTATTGTTGTTGGAGGCATGGGAATTGCTCAGTTCACTCTTGTTCCGGTTGGTAATCATGTCGAACTCGTCAAACTCGGGAGAAGTTTTCTACAAAAAAAAAATAGAAAATTTAATTCGATATTCATTTTACTATTTATTATTGTAATTAAATGGTAAATTATAATTTGGGTTAGAATTTATTCACTTGTGAGGTGTGGTTGTGCTTTTGTGTCCATTTAAAATCTTAAAAATTATGTTTAAATTTAAAAAATATCTTGTTTCTATTGAACAACATACAAAATAATATAAAAGTATATTAAAGATCGGGAAAATTAAAAAGGGTAGAACAAAAATTAAACCGTATCTCAGGAAAATATACTTTCTTTATAGCACAGTGATTTACAGTTTATATATTTATAATTTAAATTGTATTCACTGGTAATGTGGTACATATTGTATTTTAAATCCCGTTTATTATATTTCTTGTTTTGTGTTAAGCTTATTAGATTTATTGACTAAACTAATGTAATTATATAATTAAATGTAAATCGAATTGTAATAATGCAATTACATAAATCACCCCAAAATAACAATTCAAAAGCAACTAATTAAGTAATTCAATTAGTTGCAACAAAATAAGATTTTGAAGAATGATGATTAATTAAATACTCAAGAGAATGAATGTTTACCTTAATAGCTCCCGTGCCTAGTGATTTCCATGGATCATCCAGCCCTGCAGCACCCGGTGGCGCTCCTCCCGCCCATGGATCCGCGGGTATGAGGGCCGTCGCTCCTCCTCCTCCTGCCGCTGCTCCTGCTGGATCTCCCAGCCAGGCATCCGCAGAGGTGCGGCCGTTGTTCGTCGCCTGATGATTCACGGGGGCAGCAGCCAAAGCCCCACCCGCTGACGATTTGGCTAACCAAGCATCAATGGGAGCGCCACCAGCTGGAGTAGCTCCTCGTCCATTTTGACTGGCATTGCCGTTGGTCTGCAGCCAGCCCTCGTTCGAGGAGCCGGAGGCCACCGATGGAGATTGAGTGCGCCCGCCCCAGGCTTCGTTAACAGCCTGGACAGGAGCTGAGCTCATCGGCACACCGGCGCCCATGATAGTGCGCGGTGCGGCGGAAGGATGCCAAGGGTCCACCTGTGGCGAGGAGGTGCCCGACCAGGGATCAGACAGTTGACTGGGTGCCCGGGGACCGGGCGTAGCCCATGGATCGATTACAGCCGCTGGGGCGCCGCCTGCAGCGCCCAGCGGTGGACTCGAGATGCTGGTGGCGCCCAAAGAAATGTCCAGCAGGTCCAGCAAATGGCTCTGGGGCTCCTCCTTCTTAGGCGCAGGCATCGGGCCAGTTCCATCCCTGAAACAAAAATTTAATTATTTTATAACAATTAATATATTTATATTAAACTCACTTAAAGTCCTGCTCGCTCTGGCTCAGGGCCAGTTGCAGACGCACATCGTCGCTGCGTCGTTTAGCTTCCTCCTGCTCGGCCTCCTCCCGTGACATGGCCATAGCCAGCTGAAGCTGCAGCTCCTCCTCGCCCGCAGTCTGGGGACGAACCATTTCCAGTTCAGAGACAGATTTGGGGGGCTCCTCCTGCCATCCCGGTGGCATATCCCTTTGCGATGGCCCGTCTATGTAGCCGTCGCTGCCGAAGCCACTCGGATGCTGGGCGAATCGCTCCTTGGCCTTCAGCGCCTTCACCCGCTCGTTCTTGAGCCGCTCATCGTCTTTGAGTAGATTCACCAGCTGCTTGGCCTTCTCGCGGACATGAGTGCCCTGATCCTTGCCCTCCTCGAAATAAACGAAGTCCCGCAACGTCTGGATGGCGAAGATGTTCTCCTTGCACTGCTGGGCAACCTTTTCCGAGCCGGTTTTAATGAGGTACTCCAGCAGGATGAGGGCCTTGTAGACGTGGCGCCAGTTTTTACCGTGATCGTTTAGTCGCTTCCAGATCATCTGCATAATCTCCGAGAAGGCCACAACGTTGTGGGTAAGGTCTGCTACCTCGCCCATAATAGCGGCCGATGGACCCCATGGATCGTTCGAGGTGGCCTCGCGCACTTTGACCTACGGAAATAAAATTGTAACGTTTACAGTGTGGAACTCAACTTAAATTCATAAAAAAGTATATACATATAACAATATTTCTTTTAAATTAATCAACAAAGTTAAGTCAAAGGAGTAAACAAATAAAATGTTAATTTAATTTGATCGAAAAGGCCCTAATTTAAGTATATTTTGATTAAGGTAATTCCCTAAACGTTTCAATCTATTTCCATGTTTTTTAAAATGATATATATTCAAATGTAAACAAAAATGTGTTAGTAGGCTTTAATATTTTGCCCGCTTACAACCCAAAACCACATCCCCAAGTAGGAATACGATTCTAATGGGTCTAATTTATCACTTCGAATGGAAGAATAAAAAACTCACATTTTATAAGATTTTTGAACGAATTTTAAACCACAAAAATATAACCGAATAGGGGTGCACTCACCTGGGCATCGGAGTAGTTGTGCGCAAGGTTCTTGATGTTTCTGCGTAGTCCTGCGACATTGACCTGCATATCGTCCTTTTGCTTTCTCACTGCGTGACAGAATAAATGTAGAGAGGTTTTAACATGGCTATATCTTGCCGATTCGGCTCTTGGGCGGGAACCGATTTTTGTTGGAGGTGTGGGACGTGGGATTATTTTGTTTAGGAGGAGTTTTACAATTCTGCTATCGAGAAAGTTCGTCTTTATGTGGATGCGAATCGGTGTTGAGTAATTTTGGATTTAAGTTTTGAATTTTTTTCGAAGATCTCTGAAGTAAATACCGAGTCTATTGTGATTTTATTCATGTGTGGTATTTGAGTGGATCGGACTACGAAATCGGAACAGAACAAACACAAATAGTTGAAGACAAAGACAAATTAATTTCAGAAGGTGTTATATAAGGTGTTCTTTTTTGTGATGTATATATATTTTTTTTTTTGTGGTGATTTTATCTGCTGCTCTGTGCTGCTGCTCGGTGTTATGGGAAATCATCAAATTAAATCGGTTTGATAATCCCTTGTATTGATTTTTATTTGGTTTTTTTTTTTCGGTGTTTTTTGGAAGAGAAGTTGAACTTAATAAGAGATGTATTTTTAACATTGAGACTTACTTTTCGGTTTTGCGTTTGACTTTTGCTTTTATTTTCTATACAGAAGCTTTGAACTTTTGTTTGGAAAAGCTAGAGATTCTTTTGCTCTTATTGTTTTATATTTTCTTGTTCGTTTTTGTTTATGTTTATTGCTGTTTAAGTGCTCCAAAGCAAGCTAAGTATGAGATACAAGATAAATACAATCAAAATACATAGTATAAGAGTACAGATACGGATATACATATTTATAAATAGTTAAAGTTCGGATGTTTTCCTTTTTTTTGTCGTTATTGCAAAGGTGCAAAACACACACACACAATGTACATACAATACAAACTCAAGTGCACCAACCCAAAACAAGTGAAAGCATATTTTAAATTAAAACATTTAAGTGAACTTTAAGGAGGGTTCAGAACCAGACCGGCAGACCTTACAATAACTCAATACTAGACCCGCCCAGTCCCTGAGCCCTGAGCTAAAAGAAATAATTCAATTTGCTGTCAAACAGAATGCAAACCAAGAGAATAGCAACACTTAACAAAACTAAAACAAAAAAAAACAGCAAGACTATTGCCAAAACACCGTTTTCAAGCCGATTGTGCGATAAACTGCACTCAAAAAAAAATAGTGTAGTGATTTTTTGCGAGGATTAAAATACGATTAGGTGCTGTGCAATTGTGGCATATTTTATTTTGTAAGAAAATAAAATACCATGTGAATTAGTATTTATATTTTACAAGAATTGATATAAAAAGATTTCAATTTTTGGTGTAAAGTAAATTCAATATTCTATATTTATAATAACAAAAAAGCACAGATTTAAAATTACGATAACTCTTTATAATTTCTTTCTGAAAGTTGACGTAGTAAACTTCTTATTTAACTGACAGTTCTGAATGGTTAAACAATACAAGTTTAAATTAAATTTGTAAACAGTAAAAACAGAATTTTTTTAAACAAATTTAAAAGATACGTAGAATTTTTTCAATCCCAAACACGACCTCCATCAACTTTGTGAGTTAGCGAATAAGCCCGCCTGTATTCATTACATTTTGCTTGAACTTAACCCATGGAAAACCAAAACGAGAAGAAGCCGCAGAAATGCAAAATAACCCAGGAAAATGGAAAACAAAGGAAGGCAGATTTTTCGCACTGGACAGATAGACAGGCGGCGGTCTACGTCCATGTCTGGGATATGGAAATTTTTAGCCTAAGCTGCATTCTGTCTAAAATGGCAAACATCAACAACTACAACCTCACCGAGAAAATTATAGCAAATGAATTGATTTTTTACGCTTCTTTGTCGCGGCAAAAACATCTATTTTTAAAATGCATTCAAGATAATCAAATTGTTATCGATTTTTAGCGGGCAGCGAAAGTACTTTGAGTATATTTTAGTATAATAAGGTTAGCCGATTTAATGAAAGACATGGCCAACCGCTGGACATTGTAAATTGCAGCTCATAATGATAAGATATATTGTATATAATATAAAAGATATATTGATCACCATTTTTGTATGGCTTTACTTTGGTAAAAACCGCATTTTATCAGAGTTATTAAAAGTAAAAAAAAAATTATATATGAGCTCAACTTCAAATATTAAATATTTGGAGCATAAACAACAAGCTCAATAAAAAAGGTTTACAATATATATATGATATAAATATATATTATTTTCAGTTCCCTAAAGATTAAATAAATTAAATAACAAGAAATCTTTTTTATTTTAATAAAATGGAACCAAACTGGAAAACATATTTTAATAAAATGTATTTCCTGAATCTAGCAAAGTTTGTTGAAATTAAATTGGCACCAATTTTTTGATTAATTATCCAAGTAAAATATGCAATCATATTGTCATAAAAATGTGTCATAAATGGCAATTATGGAGCCCTAAGATATACGATATTTATAGGTTGGAGGGCCGCTGCCATCGAAGAATGTCAAAATTCGTATTTCAACCAATTAATACCCGAAGAATCATTGTAGCCGTAAGCAGTTAATTATTCATGTAGTTTTTTTTTGTTTTTTTTTTTTCTTGTTTTGTGTAAACATCGCACTTGACACATATTTTTGTGGGTAGCCACAGCAGCGAAACTCGAATCTCGGAACTCCGGCGAGAAGTCAACACAGCAAATTGTAATTCAAAGATAAACCCGTTCCGCAAGTATTCGAACTATGCGAGTGGACGGGTGATAATGCACTGAGGGAATCGGAAAAGGGGAAAGGGGAATTCATTGACCGATCCGCTAGGGAGCGAAGATCCAAAGGGAGGAAGGGATTGTTGTGCTCATTTGTTTGTTTTCATTTTCGCTTGGAAGCAGGCGAAATAATTCAATTAAATGTCGCGCAGTAAGACACAGTAAAAAAATAAAACTAAGCAAATGAAGTGCACAAGTCAAGATACTGACTGGCTGGGTGGTGGTGCGGATTGGCGGTGGTGCTCTCCGTTGGTTGCCTGAACTTGAGCAAATTGAATGCCAGACAGAGCAAGAACGGGAGGAAGAAAGTCTACGTAGCTCTGTCTCCGCTGCTGCTGCTGCTTCTGCTGCTTTCTTTGTGTTTTTTTGTGCTTTTGCACTTGAATTTCGGCAAAACGTCGCCGCTTTATTGCCAAAAAAAAAAACAAAGAAAGGAAAAACAAAAATAAATATAAAAGTATATTTGTGTGGGTATCAAAACAAACAAATGCGAACGAGTTGCGATTCACTTTGTTCCAAGGCAGAGGGCCTTGACGAGGCAACGCGACGGTTCAATGAACGTGTCCAAAAAGCTCAGCAACACGGCTCCAAACAACAAACACCACGGCTCCAAAAACAAACACCAACCGACAACAGCAGGAGGAGTTGCTCCTCCGGTATACTGGCGATATGTTGCGCGATTGATATGCGCAATGGAACTGATCAATCGGGGTGGGCTGATTAATATCCAAAAGCAATTGGAGCTGGACAACAAAATATTCCACATTCACGAGTCTATTTGACGTTCTCTGTTGTGGGATATTTAGCATATATCTGCTATCTGGCGAAATATGGTTAAAAGCCTGTCATTAACCTGCTCTGAAAGATCAGTCTCTTTTCCAAGTTTTGTTTGCAGTCTATTAGTTTAGAATGCTCTTCATTAGATGGAAAAACTTATTTATTTCGGGTTCTAGAATATTATTTTCACTTTAAATAACTTTGGTTTTTAAAGTGTGCCGTATCACCATTATATTCAGCATTTTGAGTTAAGATACAATTTAAAAAGCCTCAAAGAATATCAAACAAACTAGAAAACTATCTTCGCATGTAATAAAAGTGTTTTGGGTTTAAAGTGCTCACAAAAAATATACATACGTACAATCTAGTTTTAAATTTTATATCTCAGAAGTCATTTAAAGAAAAACCATTTTTTGTGTTTCGTAAACTTTTAAATAGTTAAATTTACTGAGCCAATGCTTATCTGTTTTCTTATAGGAATTCTTAAAAAAATTTATTTATTCCATTCTATATTTCCAAGTAAAGATAACAATTTTTTAGTATTAGCTAATGTGCTTGTTGTTATGGCGAAAAACCATTATAGTTTACTTTTTTATGCCACAACCAAATAAAACACCATTTTAATATTAATATTTTCCATTAGGAATCGTTTGACAATAACAAATGAATTTCTACTAAATTCGTTAATGGGCCCATTAAACTACACTCAATGAAAAATAATATCAGTGCTTCATAGGAATTTTGGTTTTTATTTAATGGATTAAAAATTATTTTTATAAAAACTCTGGTTGTTGTTTAAGTTGTTGGACTGTATAAAGATAAGCTTATCTTGTCTTTTTAAGATGTTTTTCATCTGCACAAATTCAGGTGAAAAGGGTGAATCGAAGGTCATTGCTCATCGTAGCTCGTCCCACTGTGCAACTTGATCGCCGGCGACAGCAGGTACCCCCCCTCCACCTCCGCCTCCGCCGCCCCTTCCTTTCCACCACCGGTTGCATTTTCCAAAGTTACTGCATTTGCTGGGTGCATGCGGGCTTTTATTACATATAGCATAGCAACTTGTATGCCTCTAAATGTATCTGTATCTGTAGTTGCGTACTGGGTGCTGTGTGCGTGTGTATGTGTGTGTGAGTGTGTGTGCGTGTGATAACGAGTCAGAAGTGCGATTAGATTTCATTTGTGGCACACTAGCCACTCGCAAATTCGTATGTAAAAGCACAATAATCAAACCTCTGACGGGAGGCCCCGAAATATGCGAAACTTCTTTCATTACTCATCCGCCACCTTGGTCGCCGAAAAACCCCTAACTCCCCCTTGCCACTACAAACCTGTTCAACCTTTTGGGACAACGCCCCCCGCTACGCCTCTGGAAAACAATAAGCTATGGTCAATGTATTAGTTGTAGCTAAGATGATATTTCTAAGAAAAAATGTATAAATAAACAAATTATAATATCTTTTTCTATTCACTTAAATAACTTCAACGCTTTGTGTTGTAAAACTATATTGAAAACTTCTACTGTACTATAATAGAATCAACAAAATATTTATTTATATTTATATATTTATATTTATTTATAAGTAAAAAATATATCGGAATTCGTAAACAAAACTTTGTCAAAAATAAGAAATTTATATTCAAACTTTGTATGTACACTTTTTGTAAATACTAGGAAAATATCTCCTAATGTAAAAAAAAAAACATTTTAATTAGTTATTATTGAATCACACAGTTTGCCTTCGTTTAGAATTAATCCATAATTTTTTGTCTTTAATCTACAGAATATATACATTTTATCCCAATTTTAGAAACAAAGAAACTTTACCTGATATGCTGAACATAAATAAAAAAGAAAACTATACTTTAGCCTGCAGCTGCATAACATGTGCTGTATTTCTAACTAATCTAAACAACAAAAATCCCTCACTTTAAGTAACCTTATCTAATGTCTTGCCCCCGACTGTGCCCTGGACTATGACTAATCACGCGATGACCGGCTTCAAAAAACTTATCACAAAATCCAAGAACAAAAACTGACGAAACAAAAACGTTATCAATACAAATTGTAACAGAAGTTGGTTAGCAGGGAGAAATCACAATTAAAAGACAGCTAACTAATAGAATAAATAAATCTAGAACAAAATACGCAACAAAAGAGTGGGAGAAAGAGAAATGTTTGCCGCACTCCCCTCTCTCCTTGCTCTTTCTCTTTTCGTCCCTCCCCCTGCCGTCCCTCGCCCATTTGCTCACCTGCTCCACTGCAATGACTCTCCTGTGTTTGTTGTTGTTGTTCTGTTTTTTTTGTTGCTTCGCTGCAGCCTGCCTTTGTCTGTGTGTGTGTGTGAGAGAGTGTGGGTAGTGTGTCCGTGTGTTGTGTGTCGGTATGTGTAAGTGTGTGTTTGTTGTGTGTGTGTTTGTGTGTGTGCAACTCCTCCTCCTCAGCTAGTTTTTCTATATTTTACGACTTTCTTTTCGTTGCTTTTCTTGTTTTCTTTTTCTTTTGCTCTTTTTCGGACTCGGAATTCGGATCACAAGACGATGACACTGCGACGTCAACAACGGGACCGAATTTTCTTTTCTTTTCTTTTATTTTGGTTGTATTTGATCCGTAGTAGCTCGCACTTTCGGTTGGAATTTGATTTATTAATTGCTGCGATGATTGGGCGATAGTTACCCTTTGCACTTTGCACAATAAACACGATTTGCTCCAGCGGTCTGGTGGCTTATTTTTCTCGATTTTTTCTCTCAGATTTTCTGCCTTTCGTTTGCTTTCGCTGCTGTTTTGCTGCTGAATAACCGTTCGCGGCTCGCCGCAAAATACCAAATGCCACGATTGCGAAATACTTAGAAATACCAGCATGGGTAGGGAGATTTCTCGATGACTCTAAAACTGTTTTGGGTATTTTCGGTTGTAGGGTCACACTAAGCGCCGGATCTCTACTCTTTGGTGTTCAAAAGCTCTGTGATGCAAAACTCATGTTTGAATCAACAAAAATTCAAAAAATCAAAAAAGTTTTTTTATACTTTGCAAAGAAAGTTATTGACACAATTAAAAGATTTAAGTTTCATAATTTATATAAGAAGAGTATTATAAGAATATAATTATAAGAATATTATGAAAATCCCTAATGGACCGAATATTTTTTAAATTAATCTTTAGTCAATAGACGAATTAGTTAACTTAGAACAAATTTAAAAGGTGCAGAAAATTATTGTTAAAATTTATGTTAAAATATAATTTCTAAAGACTTTTGACAATGTGAACGACTTCGAAATAAAATTTGATTTATAAATATATTACTGCAAATATTATTTAGTAAAAACAGTTGTTATTTATTTTCAAAAACTAAGAAAGGAAAATAACTAAAATTAAAATGGTTGCAATTTTGAGGACAAAATTAAATGATTAATAGAAAATTATATTTAAAACTTTTTATGTGTCTTAGTTGCAATTATGCATTTCTTTTGAATAATATTTAAAATATAGATGGTTTTGTTTTGTTTGGTGGAATTTAGCAAAGAAAGTTATTGAAACAATTGAAAGATTTAAGTTTCTTAAATAATGTATTATATTTTTTTTTAAATTTCGAAATTAAATTGGGCTTGAAAATTTTATTTTAATATTTTGTCAAATAAACTTCATTCAATCCAAAACCAATTTTTTTTTAAATAAATATATGTTTCACCTCTCAAATATACTAAAAAATGAAAGCAAAAAGTTGATTTTTATTTACGTTTTTTATTTAGAATACCATTTTCATTTTCATATAGTTACACGCTAAAATCTATGTTCTCATTTTGTTAACGAACTGATAACAATCTTTTGTTTTTGAATTTTTTTTTGTGTGTTGATTTTTGTTTAGATTTTTCGTTTTTCGTTTATTCAGTTTGTGCATGTGCACTCTACGCTTGTTTTTGTTTTTCTTTATTTATATATATTTTTTTAGTTTATTCATGTGTGTGTGTGTGTCAGTGCGTGTGCGAGTGTGATTTGTTTTTGTGTGTTTTTCGTTATTAACATTAGCTCGATGCGAATTGCTGCTGTTGCTGTAGTTTAACTCTAAGTACCTAATTGTAGATATTCAACGTACATACGAGTATACATTTATTAAATATAGATAATGTGCATATGCATTAGCATATTCGATATCGCCACCGGCGCCGCATTCCTTCCGATTTCTAGCAATCGCGTTCCGGATTTCACTTTCGCGGATTTAAATTCAGTTATTTAGTCGGTTAATGGAATTTAAACTTTTTTAAAATTAGTTATTCGGAATAAACAATTTTTAAATAATTTATTGTTTTACACAATTACAGTTTTAGTTATCTCTTTCTGCATAAATTGGTGGAAATAAAACCTAGCTCTGATTTTTTTACTCCAAAATTTTGTTTTCAAGTTTACAAAATTTTCACGCATTTGATAAAAAAATTTAAAAAAAAAACCAAACCCCGGAAAGTGTCATCCGGAACCCGTCTGTCTGCCAACGCCAAAAAGCACACATACGCGAAATTGAGCCCCCAACAAGTAAAATTAAATTATAGAACTTCGGTCCTGGTTCCTCGATTTACTTCTGTCCTGATCCCGTTTTGATCCCATCTGATCTTGTCCCCCGCAATCGAAATCGAATTTGGATACAATCGGCCCAAAAAAAAAACTCAACAAACTGTTCGATTTAGCGATGGCTTAAATAAAACATAAGAACTAAGTTAACTTAAGGCTTACACTGAACCAAAGATGAATGACGTTTGGATTGAAAACGGGCTAGAATTTCGAAAGAGATTAAATTGTGGATTTACAGGATGTATCTTTTCTTTTCAAATTTAATATTGCTAAAATATTTTTCTAATACTTTTAGAAATTAAAATAGCAAATTCATCTTAAAAAGCTTTTGTTATTTTTATAAAAAAAAGATTTGTTTAATTCCTTAAAAGTCTTATTTTATTACTAAAACTTTCTAAATTCGTTTTGTTTTCTGATTTTTTTTTTATCCACAATTTTCACAACTAAAATCCAAAAATAACCAGTTTTTAATCCGAACGACATTGACTTTTTTTCCTGTGTAAGAAATCGAATCTCGCTTTGCATGCTGCTCCACAGGATCTTCCTCGCTCTCCTCCTTCTACTCCGTCCTCCGTCTCCTCTCCTCAGCGATTTACAGTAAAATAATGATGATGATTGGGGATTCCCCCGGTGGTGAGTCCTTGGAATCACTCCTCCGGCGGCTCTTCCGGGATCTGGAGGCTCTGCGCCGCGTGCGGATACTCCGCGTGCACGGAGTTGGACTGCGCATCGGAGTCGTCCTCGAGGGCATTCGCCTTGCCCGGCGGCTGCACTAGATTGGGTATGAACTCGACCGTCTCGTACTCGGTCTTGGCCACCGACTCCTGGTCGAGATCGTGCTCCCGCTCCCTTTCCCTCTCCAGCTCCTTCTCCCGCTCCTTCTCTCGCTCCCTTTCGCTTTGAAGGGGATCCTCCAGCTCGAGAGGTGGCTGAACCACCTCCGTGGGCTCCTCCTTAAGCTGGTCGGTGTCTCCGCCAGTCGACGCTCTCGGGTTCTCATTTCCCGTATCATTCAAGGGCGCCTCCGACTCCTGGATCTCCACAATCACCGGCTGCGTTTCATTTGGCTTCGGTGTGGTGGTGCTTGTCGTGGTTGTGGTGGGTGCAGTGGTGGTCACCAGCTCAGTGGGAGCCACCTGCGAGCTGGGGGTGGTCGTCGTCTTTGTTGTAGTCGTTGGAGTTGTAGAACTCTCCTCAGTGGTGGAGCTGCTCGTTGTGAGAGGACTCACTGTGGAGGATTCGCTCTTCTCCGGCTCCGGATTATTAACCACCGGAGGTGGTGGTGGTGGCGGTGTGGTAAGGATCAGAGGTGGAGCCAAAGATGGCACCACAGCGGTGCCTATTATCACCGGATTGATGAGTGGCTGACCCAGGGTCGCAATAATCGGGGGCAAAAGCTCCTCCTTCAGCAGCGTGGGCAACAGCATTTGCACCACCGGTTTGGCATCCTCGCGTCCGCTGATCTTCAGGTTGGTCATCATGATCGGCAGATCCACCTTGTACAGCATGGGCAGCACAGTGCACACCTCCTGGTCGTTCTCGAAGCACTGGGAGCGACCACGGATGCGCGCCTCCTGGACTGCCATCAAGCGGCAAAGCTCGTTCAGACGCACGTCACACATGATGGGATTATCTGGACGAGGAAAGCATTTTTTGGTCAGTCTTTCAGTTTAAATTATTTGTAAATTAATATTTAGTGTATTTCATTTATTAATAAAATAAACAAGTAAGAACGTTACAGTCGAGTTTCCCGACTGTTACAGACCCTGTACAAATTTGGTTATAAGCAAAAAAAAAATATATATATATATATATTTATATATATTCACACCGAGTCCGGTCTGGGGGATTCGAACCCAAGATCTTCGCGTTTTAAGTCGAACGTCGTAACCATTCGACAAACCCAAACTTTTTGAACCGACAGCTAATACAGTAAAAATATATTGAAGGCACACATTCATACATATGTATATGAAGGTAGTGGCAGCGCAGCTGCAGCGACACTTCCGAGAAAAATCAACCACCGAACGCAAGCGATTTACCGTTTGTTTGCGCAAATAAACTGATTTTTTTGTGTTTAGCGCCTGTAAACTTTAGGTATTTATTGTGCGCTTTCTAATTAACCAATCTTGATGAAATTTTCAGGATCGGTAGAAATCTATGCTCCAATTGCATGTGTATTTTTAAAAAAATTTTAGTTTGAAAATTGTGCAGTGCAGGGCAGTGCAAAAATTCAAATACAAATTGCGGGGGCGGTGGGCGTGGCGCCGACTTAAAAAAATAAACTCTAATTGACTCAGTATTAGGAGAATCTACACTGGTAATACGGTTCCTCTAGCTCTTACAGTTGCTGAGATCCGTGTGTTCATCCGGACGGACGGACGGACGGACGGACGGACAGACGGACAGACGGACATGGCTATATCGACTCAGCTCATCATGCTGATCAAGAATATATATACTTTGTGGGGTCTGCCACGCCTCCTTCTGCCTGTTACATACATTTGCACAAACTTAATATACCCTTTACCCTTTGGGTACAGGGTCTAATAATAAGTGTAATATATATTATTTTAACACATTCGGGAACTCTGATTAATAGAATCGATTTTTGTTCAATATTTTGATTTTGTCCAATTTTATAAACACAAAGATATGGGAGGTTATTCAAACAATTCACCAATTTAGATACAAGTCCCAGATAATTCAGTCTCAGATAATTTCGCCAGTTTTCTAGTCCATTTTTTAAAATAATGGTATCCATAAGCAAAGGTATTTGCATATTAAAGTTAATTTAATATAATTTGCTAGAAATGTTTAACGGAAACAATTTTAAATAGATATTTAACCCAATATGTTTGTTTCTAATATTTTCATTTATTTAGTGAAATAAATACCATTCTATCAAAATTTTGTTAAAAATGTATCTAAAATGGAATTGATCTTTGATTAAGGTCTTTAAATTATTATTGAAAAAATGTATTAATATTTTTTAAATTATCATAAAGAACTCTTCTTCAATAACGAAATTTTATTTAAATTCCAAAGGCAATATTCAAATAATAATTTAAGTATCTGTTTCCAAATAAAATTATCGATTTTAAAATTGTAACATAATTTTTAAAATAAATTTTCGAATTTTTTTCTATCCCACATTTTATATCCCACATTCAACAACGATGTATTCTTCAGAAATACTGACATATATAAGAAAAATTTTGTGATTTAATGCTGTTTGGGTATTAATTGAATAATTTAATGATGACAAATGAGCTAACCACTTCCTAGATATTGCAATTCATTCACATTCTCATTATTCCAAACCAAAATCAATAAAATCTAATGGTCACCCCGCTCAGCGCAAGTTATTGTCAGTCAAAGTTAGATAAAATAATTAGAATAATCCATTTTACTTTGTAAATAATATTGTTACTGGAATTTAGTAAATAGGGGGATGACGCTTATACATAAGTGCAATTTTATGACGAGTATTTGAAAAATATATATATTTTGTAAGAATCGATTGAGAGATCTGAAAATATGCCTCACCATCTAGATTTATCTCCAGTTTGCCGGGAACATTGTGATTCCTGCAGCGTGTGTTCGTGACGAGTTCGCTTGAGATGGCCGAGATCTGGTTGTTGGTCAGATTTGCCTGGCACAGGACAGGCATTCCCTTGAAGTCCTGATCCAGTTTGGTGATGTTGTTGAAAGCCACATTTAGGATCTTCAGATTGGGCAACAAGGTCTACGAAAAAACAATTAATTAGGATTTGTAATAAACATTTTATTTAAACAAATGAAAACCCACCGCTTCCATGGGCGTGAGTTCGGCCAACTGGTTTCCGGTGAGTTCGAGAATCTCCAGACGTTGCATGAAATCAAAGTCGCCCACCTGGAGGTGCTCCAGTTTATTACCCGCCAGGCTGAGTATCCTCAGGTTGCCCAAACCGGCCAGAGCTCCATTCAGCGACTGTATTCGATTCTGGTCGAGATGGAGTTCCAGGAGGACCAACTCCTGGACACCTCGCGGATCGGGCAGCAGCCGGTGGATGCGATTGTTGGACAAATGGAGGGTCTTCAGCGAACGCAGTCCATGCAGCTCCGCCATGGAGAACTCCTCCAGATCGTTGAACGAGAAATTGGCGGTCTTCAGCTTGAGGATCGGCAGCAGCGAGGAGTTCAGCGAGCGGATGTGGTTGCAGCCCAGCTGCAGGTTCTCGATCTTGTCGCACGAGGCGAACTCATCCTGGGCAAGGAACTGGATCTCGTTGTTCTCGGCCAGGACCTCGGAGAGATTGACGGCATTCCTCAGCACCCGATCGAAGGACCTCAGCCGATTAAAGTGGACATGGACCGTCTCCAGGCCCAGCATCCCGGCCATATTAGCCGGCAGTCTCTCCAGCCGATTATTGTGGGCCATCAGCAAATGCAGCTTGCTCCCATCCGGCAGCTGATTATCCAGTTCGGTGATATTATTCGCATTGATGAACAGCGACTCCAGCTTGTCCAGGTCGTGGAGGGAGCCATTCAACGACTCTATTCGATTCCGACCCAGATGCAGCGTGAGCAGACTCATCGGAAAGGAGCCGCGGTCCAGCCGGGCGATATTGTTGCTCGGCAGGATCAGGCGCGTCACCATCTGGATGCCCCGGAAGTCCTCCTGCTGCACCGCTCGGATGTTGCACCGCCCAATGTCCAGTGTCAGCAGGCTCGGCATGTGGCTCAAGACGTGCTTCGGGATCTCGTCGAGTTCGTTGTCGCCGACGCTTAGGTAGGTGACATTCGATAACCCGCGGAACGGCACCTCAGGCAGCGATCTATTAATAAATGCAAACAAAACAAATCCATTACAATTTCGTATTATTAGAAGAGACGGCGGTGGGCGTCCTCATCAAATGTTCGCATTTTAAGGTTTTAATTATGTTAATCGATGGGGGTTTTGCCAAATCAAACAAATTGAATAAATACTATCAGATTTAGGTATAGATTTTCCCACTAAATATCTGATTTGAAATTTCCCAATAAATTGAACTGTGAAATATACATAATTCAATTGAAAACATTTTATATGTTTAGGTACTTGAAAAGGGAAAAATAGTATTCATTTCTTGAGGTGGCACATTTAATACATTTCTATGAAAGCTTAATGAAATAAATAATATAAAAAATTATAGATTTTAAAATGGAAGTAATCATTAAATGTATTTGAACATAAAAAAAACATTTCTTGGTTTTATCCAAAACATGAAAATAAATATAAGCTATTGACTATTATTAGTTTTAAAAAGTTGATCCAGCTAAATCACATTCAAATATGCAAAACTAAATATGTAAAAATATAAAATAAATTCAAATATTTCATAATTATTCAATAAGTATACTCTTCCCAATCTGCTTAGCAATAATACTAGATTAAACGAGGAATTCCCCGAAAGCCAGATAAGATTTAAGTATCACATTTCCTGAAGAACTATTCAACTTTGTGCTTTCTGCAAAATGTTAATTTGATCTTATCTGAAAAGTGACATTTGTATCGCAGATAGTGAAATAGTCGCTGACGACATTTTCGATTAATATTGCTTTAATATATTCAAACTGAATAATGTATTCGAAAAGCAAGTTTTGCAAACAAATAAAGATTATTTGAATGAAGTGTGTCATTCACCGTAGGGTTGAGAAAAAATTTATTTTTACTTTTAAAAGTATTTTTGTTCAATTAAGAAGGTATTTCAAATAAAGAGTTAAAATTAGCAACATAAAAAACCAAAATTATTTAATTGTAAATACCAAATAAGTCAATTTTTCGAACCAGAAAGTACATAATTAAATTTACATAGACCTTAACAAATTTGTGCCATATTTTAATTAAACCTATAGGAAGTTCTTAAAATATTAGTAGTCAATTTGAACATTTTAAAAATTTTATTTTCTTATTTAATTTGAACTTTTATTTTGAATACTTTCCTTAGCTTTAAAATAAAAGTATTTAATTTGAACTTATATTTTAAATACTGCCTATACCTTTAATATTTCATTAGCTCAAAAAAAAAAAAGTTATTGATAATAATAAAAAATTGCAACTATAAAGTAATATCTAATAAATTGAACACTAACAAAAGAGCAATTCCACTTGTTAATGATTCAGTCGAAACCTTAATTAGTTTTTCATTAAGCCATATAGAATTCCAAGACCAGTGCATCTTTGGACCCGATGACGCAGCGTTATCAGGAGGCTGCTGGCTTTGCCGTCCAGCCCGCTCCACCTTCACCACCTGATCCGATCCGATCCGATCCGATGCAATGCGATGCGATCTGATCGATATCTTTATCGACGTCTGCAGGTGGCTATTAAGTTGTCGCCGTCGAGGCGCCAAAGAGCCGATTTAGATTCATGATGGGAACTGGGCTGGATGCTTGGATATGGATATGGATGGTGTGCCAAGTGGCTAGGGGCGTGGAGTGAACATCCTTGGCGCCCGTTATTGGCATGCCATCGCAGAGGAGATTGATTGGCAGTGGCTATTTTTAGACGCCAGACGCCACAACTTGATGGATTGCCGGCGCAGAGCCCGAAGCCCGGTCCAGCTCTTGATTATGTAATGAGAAAAGCTGGCCAGGAGCAGGCAACCAGCCAGCTAGTCAGCTAGTCAGCTAGCCAGATACTGTATCTGTAATGAGCCCATTGAACTTGATAGATACTCTCCGATGCTGGCAAGGCTGCATGTACAGAACAGAGAGATGTATCCACAATTCCTTAACGTCAGCGGTATAATTGTCACACGACCTAAACTGGCCCCTCGATCATTGATTGAGCGTAATAATAAAATTCAATTGGACTGCCTGCCTGCGCTCTCGACTGACCCCGGACCAAAGACCACGGAGAGTACTGAACAAAAAGCCCCATCCCGAAACCGAAGCCGAAACCGAAAACAAAAACATTCCATGTTTAACTAATTTGGACGCTTCTTTTTCGGAACTTTCTTGTTATTGTTTACGTGGTTACCCCGAGACAACCAAAAACACACAAAAACTTGAAACCATTATCACGGTTTTGGGCCCAGACAGATCGACTGTGGAAATATTCCACAGCATAATAAATTATGCGCCAGTAGTTATCATAATTAATTGTCACTCAGCGGGCAGTCAACACTTTTCGCACTTTCTCAGGGCTGCGACTGCACTCCGATAATCATAATAGCAGCAATATTAATATTAATAGCCTCAAACAAATCTCGGCTCGAGTGATTGAACATATAAGAACATCATCACTCCGGTCCCTTATCGCCTGAGAAAGCGAAAGACAAAAGCCATCAGACCATCGGACTCACACCCCTCGGGTTTCCTCTTCGAAAGTCCTGTCAAGATCATACCCATTCCCATTACCATCACCCATTACCATTACCCATTCAATAGTTGCCCACACTCGCTCCCAAGAATGGCCTCTGATTATGGCGATCGTAAAAACTGATCATAAAAATTGAGTTGATTATTTTGGCGCCACTCATAAAACAGATTTCAGAAAAAGAAATCCAAAAAAATAACATTAGGCTCTTATCAAGAGCAACTGCCTCCTAAGATGTGGTCCACATTTTTGGCTACCATTTGTTCTTGAAAATTATAGTTGCTACAATTTTACTTGTGCAATTCAATAAGTTAAGTTAAGATGCTTACCAACGAAAAAACATTTTTTTTAGGCATGGGAAAATGAAATTTAAATAGTACATGAAATTAATTTTCAACTAATAAGTGCAGAATACATTTTTAAAATAAATAAAAAATGGAACTCTTGCAATGAAAGTGCTTCTAAATTCATTAAGTTAATTTAATTTCGATTTTGTGTAGAGTGGATCACGCCGGAATCACAGAATCACATTAGGAAATTCCACGCGCCGCTGATATGAGCGGAGACGGTACTGAGAATAATGTACCGCGACATGCCTCGCACAGATACAGATACATATACAGATACAGATACAAGTACGCATGTGTGGCAGTGGTAGCGGTATTTTTCCTGGCTAGGTTGGCATGATTTGGTCAGAGCGCGATATTAAGGCAATAGGTCAATTATTATAAATTGACATCAATGTAAGAAAGCGTTCCCCGAACCGAAAGAAACCATATTGGAGCACGCGCTCTTTGGTGGATGCGGACGGAGATCGCCGCTGGGCAGGGATTGGGTATCGGGGATTGGGGGAACTGGTGCAATGGACACTGATTCGATCAAGTCGTGTAATTAAATCATTCCCCACAAATTGCATTTGGAGGGATGGAGGGATTTGATGATTTATCGAAAACAGCAACCTGATGATGGGTGGGAATTGCGGGCAAAAGCATTCTGGAAAATCTATTATGATTTCTGGAAACTTATCTTGGTTAGGAAAGTTTAATTTAAGAACACACTTTATTGCATAAATATTTTTTGGGATTTAAATAAAATAATTGCATCACGTTAATGTTAAAAAACAACCAATCTTAAGACACTAAATATTAAAGCTTTTAATGAGTTTGAGCTGAAAAAGTAGTTTGAAATTGGGAGAATAATCTTCGAAACTAGTTTTATTTATAATGAATTAATCAAAAAATAATAATATAGTTGGATGTTCGTATTTGTAAATAAATAACTTTTTTTTGTAATAGGAAACTTGGTACTTTTTAGATGGTAATAAATAATAAATAAAATCAATAATTAACAACATTCTCCTCACTTCGAGCCTGAAATATTTTAAAACAATTTTGGGCCCCTTAATTTTTTGGACCGACATTCGCTGAATGAATCGCGTGGGGCACAAAGAGTCTTGAGTCATGTTTATTGTTTTGGATCGGGATCGGGAATCGCTATAATGCAAGGAAGTCAAATATCAATGAACCCGCGACAGGCGCTTATGAAATAGGCTCGAATGTTGTACAAGTATCTATATATTGGCAAGTTCAGACCCTCAACAATCGGGGGAGAGATCGGTGGTATTTATTTATATTTGTTATTCTATATATATACACCATATATACGAAACACATTGAAATTCATTCAGAGTCGGAATCAGAGACACAAAAACGTGCAGGCGCCGCTGGAAAGCGCTTTCAATAAACTGCAATTATCAATTTTGTGTACGCATTAAGTATACGTCGATCGTTCAGTCCGGAGACCGGAGTACATAGGGTCCTCCTATGTACAAGTACTGTGAGTGTGCCGAGCGGATTGATAAGCCGCAGCTATTCAATTATCAATACGAAACACGATTCCCCCGAGGAGAGAGAGCGCGATGCTTAGGTGGTGCTGCGGATGGCGATAGGATCCAATCCAATCGGATCCGATCTTCCACTCTGCTCAGCACAGCACAGCACTCCGGGGCCCTGTAATTTGCAGCAATTCAATGCTACTTCCTAATTGAAAAATTAAATCATCTGGTTGGGTAATTAAGAGGCTCCCGATCCCGATCCCGATCCCGCACCCGCTCCAAACTACTTGCCTCGCAATTTGCCCAATTGAGAGATATAGCCATAGATAATGAGTCGCCACCGGCCACTTTGACGTAAACAGATGACATTGTTATTGTTTTAGTATCTACTTGGCGCTGTAAACAACAGACCTGGGAGCACATTCTCCTTTTTTTTCGAGCATTTACATAAGCTTATTGAAATTTGTGTATTTATTTGCATTATTATTTTTCGCTCGGCTTTTTTTGGGTTTAAGGAACCTAAATTGATAGCCGAGCGGCGAGCGGAAAATTCTGCCGCGCCACGGAACTCTGGCTACTGGCCTTGAACTTCCCAGCAAACAATTTCGGATTGCCATCAATCCCATCCAAGAAAATCCCCCTATAAAGCTGGTGGGACAAATAATCGAATTCGGGGAAGTTTTTAAATTTCTCAAGGAATGCTTGATCAAATTTATTGTATTCTTTTTGTATATCAAACATCAAAGTTTCATGGATAATCTTCGATATATAGATGTATATATATAATAATAAGACAAAACATTATTACAAGTGTGCTTTGATATATTTCCCAAGAATTCGCATTTTTGTCTACCACAAATCAAACTTAATTTAGCAGAAGAACTTCCTAAGCAAAAATCTAGGATAATAATTCTCCAAGAAAACTAATATATTTTTTTATTTTTGGTAGGCTTTGATATTTTTGTATGTTTACTTTTATTGAACTATAAAATGGGTTTTATATAAAAAATTATGATCAATAAAATATAATTATTTTAAATTAAATTTTAGGGAAAAATATATTCAAAGTAAATTAATTTTATAATTTCAGAAAATATCTTTCTAAAGAGAGGAAAACGTGTCTGTTTGAGTTCTTAATCATTTAAATATTGCAAAGATTACCGAAAATACCCAAGTTGAAGATCTTAGAAAATCCCGAAATGGAATGGAAAACCCGAAAACCAACGAAAACATCTACAGTCTGCTATTTTGTTAGGATTTGGAATGACTCAAAAGATGATTCAGCTCACCTTAATCCATTCCAATTCATCCGCAGCTTGTACAAGTTGAAGTTCATATCCGTAAACGATCGCATTTCCAGGTCGTCGAGTTGAGAGTGCGAGATTTTCAGATCGATCTTGGTGTCCGGGTTGAGCTTATTGGCCAGGCTGTCGACGACGGAATTGAAGGACTCCAGTTTCTCGCAGGACAGCTCCATGTGCTTCCAGGCCTTGCCCGTTTCGCAGGTGCAGGGCGAGATCTCCGGCCGCACCGAGCACTGGAGCGTGGCCAGGTTGAGGACGGTGTACATGAGGGTAGTCATCCTGACGGCTGCCTCTCACTCCCACGCACAACAATATCACAATTCTTTGGTTCGGGAAATTCTATGTACTAATATGTACGTTATATGGTATGTTCTTTGAAGATCTGTTCTGGTTGCACGGCTTTGATTCACAAGTTGCATGCGCTCGGGCGGCGGATTTTCAACTGTTCAACTGAGGCAGGCAGCTCGGGGAAAACGTTTGGAAAACGCTCGGGAAATTACCCACTAGGCGCACATATGTGTGCGTGCGGGGGTTTCCATCGCAGCTCGGTTTTCCACCAGCAGCAGCAGCAGCAGCAGCAGCAGGACTTGGTTTCTAGGCATCAGATTTCACTAGGCACTAGGAGAGGTATTATACTCGTATTTTATTTAGCTCTTCACAAGACACAGACACTCGACACAGCACTTTCGGGTTTCGGGTTTGGCCCGATCGATTGGGATATATGTTATTCGTTATTCGTGATATATGCTATGTGGAGATGGGAGCTGGAGCTGCTGCTCCTCCGGCTGGTGCACTCCCTCACACTCGCTCTCGCGCTCTGTTATATCTCTCCGCGCCTCCCTATCTATGTGGATCGCTCGCGGGACTAGGCTGACCTCTGACACGCTCAAGATTCCGACTCTCGGAATTAATCTTCTAAAAAATTGTATTGTTGACTTTGTTGTTTGTTTTTTGTTATTTTCTGTTTTTGTTGTTGTTGTTTTTTGTTTCGAACACCGCGAGTGTGTGAGTGGGGAGAGTCAAAGTCTCGGTCTCGATCTCGGTTCCGATCGGTTTCGATACGATTCGATTCGATTTGATTCGATTCAATGCGATGCTGATTCTGATTTTGATTCTGTTCTAGCCCGGTGATCACGTCTTGATTCCAGCACGGTCCGTTTGCGACTGGGAGTGGGAATAAAATCGCTGAGGATCGGATCCGTATGCTGGCGCTGCTGCTTCTGCTTCTGCCACTGCTGCTGCTGCTGCTGCTGGTGGTGATGCTGCGGCTGCTGTCTCTGCCGCTGCACAGTGGGCCTATCAGGCTTTTCTTCAACCAAAATAAAAATGGTAAAACGATTTAAAACAAATGTAGTAAATAAGTGGTTATTTGTAAGAACTTTCCAAACTCTTATTTTTTGATTTTAGTATTTCTATGCTTCAATTAAATTAAATTATAAGTAAGCAAAATCTTTACATGTCTATTAAACACTTAATTTAAGAACAAATCAACTTATAAAGAAGTGTCCTAAAAATTCATAGAATAAATATATATATTTATTTCCAGTTATTGAGTTTAAGAAAAAAACCATTTTATTTTAATATGTAAGAAACAAAAAAAGACATTAATACAAATTAAATAAGAACTATGAAAACTGATACTATTTTTTGAAAAAACCATTTCTAAGGAAAATAGAGTCTTGGGCCATATTTTAGTTCGTTAAAATAGTTAATAGTTCTTCAACTTTTTTTACATATTAAAAAATTCTCTATATATGTATACTTTAGAATATGTATTTCTAAAAAATAGAATCACTCTTAATAATTATTCTATATAGTTTTGATTTTATTTATTTGAATTAGTAATTGATATGAGAAGGAACCAAATATATTAAGTAACTTTATCTTTTACGACGAAAAATTATTGTCAGCGTTAACTTGTTTGCTAATTATTCAGCCAACTGAATAATTAAAGACGTGTGTTGCTACAAGTCTTGTTATTGGCGCCTCCCCTCATCTCTCCGCAGACTTTTTGGCCAATTGGGTATCTGAATGCGGGAGCTGAGCTGAGAGCTGGAAGCCGGGACTCGTGTAATTGTCCACAACACTCAATTACATATGTTCCTGTTCTTTCGGCGCCAGGCATCAATCTCCAGCTCCATCTCGATCTCCATCTTCATCTTCCTCTCCATTTGCAACTCAATCTCGATTTCGAACTGATGCTAGTTGCGTGATTGTGCCCCCTTTGAGTTGCTGTTGCTCTCGGTGTTGCTGCTGTCGATGTTGCTGCTTCTGGCGTTGTGATGTTGCAGTGCGGCAGTGGCTGCTTCTTGGGAACCTAGATCTATGTATGGGGCATCATTATCATCGATGTAAATGCATGTGGACACATGTTTGTGTGTACATATGTGCTGCTTGTTGTGTCTGCTCGTCAGCCACTTTTACGCACTCTTAATAAATTGTCCTTTACATAAACACATACATCTGGTACACAGCAAAAAAAAATATGCAGGGTATGTCAAAATCTAAATGTATGCAATTATGTTTATTTTTTGAAGATTTAGGTTAATAAAATCTGAATATTTAATATATTTTAAACTTTTATTGTAAGTTCGTTACTTCATATCAAATTCTTCATAAAATAGTTGTAACAAATTAATCTAAATAATAAAATATTTCCCATTTGACGTATAATTTATATATTTTTATATTTCATTATTGAATTATTAAAGTTAAAATACTTTGCAACTTTTGCTATACTATACGTACAAATATATATTACCTCATATTGGTATTTTCCCTAAAATTCCTTTACTAAAAATCTGCTTGGATATAAGTTCATGTGCACATATGTATATATTTCAATATGACAAAGTATTCAATATTTCTTTCTGTTCAGCGCCGCTGAGAAATGTTTTTAATTATGACGTTCCGAATCGCTTGGGATCTCGGAATGCCTGGTTAGCAGCGATTGAATGGAACCGGCTTGTTTAAGGATCAGCAGCCCAATTGAGATTGGGCCAAACATTTCAGTATTGCAGATGAAAATTTTCCATTGGCGCCAGAAAAAATAAGGCTGGGAGGAGCCGGGAGGTGGGGCAGGAGGAGGAGGAGGACGAGGAGCAATGCATCAAAGTCCGCTGCCTTAATTTATTTCGAAGTTCTGGGCCTGTTCCCCGCATGCATAATGAACCAGAGGGCGCCTTAAATGCGCTCGCCGCGAATTCCGCGCATTCCCAATTCCCAATCCCCGGACGGCCGATTGCGCGTGCCAACGATGGCTCCTCCGGCTCCTCCTCTATCTCCTCGTCGATCCGGCGTACCAATTAATCATCGGGCACTGGCAGTGGCTTCTGTTCGGAGCTTAGTGACACACGTCCAAGTCCATTTTCACATCCATCTCCAAGTTTGTTGCAAGCTCTCGAGGAGCCTTGGCACGGTTACGTTTCTGCCGTCGCCGGAGAGATTAACAAAATTACAGCAAAGCTCACAACTGTAGGAGGTTGCACCAGGGGATGTCAAAAGAGGAGTTTTAGTTCTTTTTAATTTGTTTAAGCTTAATAAAATTAATGTGGTTTACAATTGGAACATGAATATAATGATTAAGTATGTTCAAAATTTAAGCAATTTATCGTAACATCAAACAGGAAATAGCGAATACTTTAAAAATGATTTCAAAGTCTAGAATTAAACTTTTTATTGTAATAAAATATGAAATCTGGAAGCTTGAAATTTGAATAATGAATAAATTTCTAAAAAAGGTAATTTGTATGTCAGAGAAAAATTTTCCAAGAACTTCATTCATGTCTCAAAGAGTTGCGGAAATAAAGAGTTTCTTAGAATGAATTAAAAAAAAAAACAGTTTTTGAACATTTTCTTTATAATTTCAACTATTTAAATTGAAATCTTATAGAATTTTAATCAATGGCCACATTCTAGCATTCTTTCGGAAAAATGTAGAACAGAAAGAAATGATTTCCACGAAAAAATATCGATTTGGTATGTCAATTAACCCAACTTTGCTATATTTTCCGGGAAATTAAAGTTGTGAACAACACTGTGTCGCGCATAACTGTAGGTAATATTAAAAATATACTTCGATTACGTAGCCAGTCTATTTATAGAGCCCAATCATTGCGAGTAAATATTTAAAGAAAAGCGGCAAATATTAATAATTATTATTTATTCATACGTGTTTTTCTCCTCTCTTTCCCGTTTCGTTATTTGTGGTTTCTTATATTTTTGTTTTTGTTTTTGCTGCACATAAATATTCTCAACATTTTGATGTGACACATTTTCGTGTTCTTCGATTGCAGGCGACAACAATAACAAGAGTAGCGTAGGCTTCGTAGGAATCGGATTGGGATGTGGATGTGGTCATGTGGGTGGCTGGGCTGCTTCTGGGGCTGGTCCCCGATGGCTGTGCCCCCTTCTTTGTTGTTGTAATCGGCTGATCGGCATCCACTTGAGCTGCTCTACTACACATTCCAGACCGAACGTCATCGGCAATCATGTGCCGTCCATCCATCGGCTCACGTCAATTGCGGGCGCCGGCCAAAAAATATTTCGACTGGAATTTGGTATTTGGCTGTCGTCACGGCTCTTTCTGTGATTTCCACGTCACGCGACGCGGGGACGCCACCGCCATTTGGGATAATTGTCGGATAAGAGACGGATACTTGTGTGGTCCCCAAATCCAGCCACATCCAGATCCATATATCTATTTCAATTCCATCGCCATTGTTTCGGTTAATAAGTGTGTTTATTTTGCTCCTTTATCGCAGCCCCAAAGCTTTCTTTATCTTTTTGTTTTCTGTGTGGCTCCGTTTTGGTGTCCCTTAGAGTGTATGCGGTGTGTGTGATTGTGGTTACATTTCGGTTGGATATTATTATTCTAAATAGGTCGAAGCATTTTGCTAAGGGTGTCCACTCCGTGTGTGTTGGTGTCGCCATCTCCATCGCAATCGCCATCATCATCTTCATCATCATCATCGTCGTTTTAAACAAAACTTAGCCATTAACTAAATTAAATACACAATGCTTTAAAGTAAAATGTACAACATGCACGCACTCTACTTCTGCTCGGCGAACTTGGCGATCTGCGGGTATTTGTTGGGTTTATAGTCGACATCCTGCTTAATCCTTTCGCGCACACCGCTCCGCACCGCATCTGTGTAGGTGGCCTGGATGGTGGCATCGTGGGCGATCGAACCGATCACGGCGTCCGCATCGATCGAGGAACTGCCGGTGCTGCTGCCATTGGCGCCATTCAAGCCGGCGCTCTGCATCGCCCGCTGAACTCCGCTGGCAATCAGACACTCCACGCTGGCCGTCGGCTTCTCCGACTGGATAATCTTGCGACGCTTGGCGGACATGCCGGATATATACGCATCGGAGTAGGGCGGCTGGGGGCGGTTGTTCTGCAATGAAAATATTTAAATATTACTTTGGAGTTCAACTTTGTTCGAGGTTTGCTATTTATATTTCTGACCATTGTCTTATTAGGACCCAATTGTCATTTAAAGTTACTTATTCTTAGTCTTAGTCTTGTCCCTCTCTAAAGGTAACCCATAAGATTTAGAACGAGCACCTCGCATCGGATCACACAAAAGGCTTCAAAAATGGGTTTAAATGAATTTTTGTCAAGGGGATTATTTTGATTTTCCCTAGCTAGGTCAGAAATTTAAATAGCAACCAACTTGTTGGGATAACCCACCTCAGTCTGTGTCTGCAGGTCGCGCGTTATCACTGGCAACCAGTCGTTGGGGAAACTCATGTGCCAGGGCTCTGTGCCCACAATCACGTTGGGCAGTGCAACGGCTGTGGGTGTGTTGCTGCCACTGCTGCTGGCCACCTCGGCCATCTCCACGTCCGAGTCCAGAGATTGCTGCTGCGGCTCCTGCTCCCGCTGCTGCAGCTGAGGATTAAAAGCCAGAGGAGGTGGCGCCACAAAAGGCTTCAATTAGTCAACCTTTGCTTGGGCTTCCGGTGAGGGCTATTTCAAAAAAAAACCTACTTCCACTTCGGCGGAAACTGGAGCTGCTTGAACGCTGCGCAGGACAAGGAACTGTAGGGCATCCATGGTGTCCGTCTCTGCGGGAATTGTGGGGTCTATGTAGATGCACAAGAACTGCAGAGCTTCGTTGCGGAAATCTGCAAGGGAAAAGTTGATATTATCAATTATTATTTATTTATTTTCATGATATTTCTAGTGATATTTCAGGTAAATGAAAGAAGATAAACAATTTTGTAATTTTGAAACATTAATTTAAATTATTCCATAAAGAAAACACACAGAATAAAAACGGAATGAACTTAAAATGGTGTTGTAAATAAAATGTCAAATGTTTTGTTTTAACTAAGAAAATCTAATTTTTAGTGGATTTTTTTTTAAATGCAATTATTTTGTTCAACTGAACTAGCACCCTATAAATGATCCATGATTTTAGGCTCATCCCGAAAATTGCATTTGCATGCTTAGTAAGTAAATTACAAACATACCTTGCTAAGTTATTAAAAATCATTCTTACAAAATAATTCCTTTACTCACTGGATCTTAGGGGAGCGCAGAGCAGCCGCATCAGCTGGCGCCAGTAGAGCTCCGCATTGGCGCTGCCCAGGCACAGGAACAGGACGCTGTACAGCCGCTTGCGGAACTGGTCGCAGATCTGCTTCAGGCTCTGCTCGAACTGGGCTGCACCCGAGCCCGATCCCGAACCCGCTCCACCGCACAGCTCGATTATCTGGCGAAGGCTGGCGCGCAGGATATTGCAAACGGAGTCGCGGGAGTTGTACTCGGGTCGCTCGTACTGCGGCAGATAGACCAGGCTCTCGCCGAACCACTCCAGGGCGCGTCCGATGGCCAGGGGGATGGTCTGCTCGTTGATGGGCGAGCCGGCAAAGACGCTCTCGTTGAGGAAGTTGCGCAGTTGCGAGCGCAGGTTGCTCGACTGCTGATCCCTGACCGGTGAGGTTGCAGCCGCAGATGCGAGAGCAGGAGGGACTGGGGGTGGCGCAGGGTGCACCTGGATGGGAGTGGTTCCGGTGACGGCTGCCACTGCTGCTGCTGCGGCTGCCACTCCATCAGCGGCGCTGCCTGACGAAGCTGTTTGCGCATTATTTCTCAGTATAGTAAACAATAAATTAGCGAGTAGGGTGGGATATTGTCTGGACAGGCGGTGGTGGTTGTGGTTGTGGTGGTGGTGATGGTGCCCGGTGTTGCTGCTCTGAAAGCGGCCCCGCCGCAAGGCCGCCAGCCCGCCCACGCTGGTGCTGCCACCACCAACGAGGGCCGTTCGAGCTGCCGCTGCCGCCGCCAGCCGATCGCGATTAATGGGCGACCCGCCCGTGGGCCGGACCCTCCCGGCTCCGGAAATGGCAGCCCCCCCGCTGGTGCTGCCACCACCAACGTGTATCAGGGTCGGGTTCTGTGCTTGCGAATGCGATTGAGATTGCGCCCAGGCTGCCGGCCGGAGGCTGTTCAGTTGCTCGCTAGCGGGTCGCTGGCGCCGCGACGACCATGTCGATCGTACGTTGCCACCGCCGCGTTGGATGCGATCAGTGGTGACTAGATGATGAACATGGATAGAATGGAGATTAATGTCAGAGACGGACGGGGTCAGTAGTCGAATCGATTTGGGGGTATATTGTGTGATCGAGGAATCGAAATAACAGATATTATTCACGAAAGGAATCACTTTACTAAGAAAACATGTCTTAGAATTTTTGATTTTAATTTATGTCTTTAAAAAGATTAATAAAATAAATTCACAGGGAATTTCTGGAATTTCAAAATATACAAAACTTATATATTTTGGAATTTGCATTTAAAAACTTTAAAACATTTAATAAAACTAAATATTTTGAATTTTTTATGGGACCTACTTTAAGAAGTTCCGAAAAATTAAAAATATTTAAAGACTTTCGGAAAATCTTTAAAGTAATTAATAAAATAAAGTCTTGGAGGTTTCCATGGGTTGTACTTTTGAAAGTTATAGAATTTGTAAAAAATTTGGGGACTTAGAATTAAAAGAACGAAAGGAAGTAAGTATAGAAAGTACCAGCTGGAAAATTAATATAGATTTGAAATAAAAGAAGTATAACGAAATATTCTTGTTTTACAAGAATAAAATCCGATTTGGAATCGGAGTCCTAAAATACGACTAAGATTCGATTGACTGCGACTTTCCATCTCTGTGTGTTTTTTCTGATGCGAGTGCGGATGAAGGGGCGTGCTTGGGGTTATGGAGGAGGATATGGACATGATATGGTGGTAAAACCTAAGCTAAACTTACCAGGACGAGCACCAGGAGCGGAGGCTGTGGGGGAAACGACTGCTGATCTAACGACAGGCGCTGTGGTGGTGCGGTTGTTGTTGTTGGCGGTGCTGTTGCTGCTGGTGGCGCCTCCATTATTGTTGTTGTTGTGGGGAAGCGGTTCCGGCTCCCGAATGTGATGGCTGTTGCAGGGCAGGAAGCGATCAAAGGCCGTGTGCGTGGGCGCAATGCGCCCACCCCAGTTGTTATTGCCGCCAATCTGGATCTGGGGCCGCGAAGTTGAGCGCGTCTGGGTGGCGGTTGTGGGCAAAGTATATGCTCGATGTTCCCCACTGCGCGATCCAGTCGATGTGGAGGCTGCAGCTGGGGTCTCTCCATTAGCAGGTGGCGGAGAAGCATCCGCAGCAGCTTCGGGCGTGGTATCAGCGGAGGGTGTAGCACCTGCAGCACCATCAGCACCTGGATCTCCAGCTGCCGGAGGACGCACTGCAGCGGTCATCACGTGCACGGGCAAGTTAATCGACATAATGTTGGGCGAGTTGAACTCCACATGTACGTCATTGGCCTCGGTGGAGGCTCTGTTAACCACCGCTTGGATAAGTCGCGCCATCTCCATATGGGGATCTGCAAAGCAAAAGCTAAATTAGTAATCCGCTGTGTAAGCTCAAGCCAAGCGGTGTTCATTAGAGGGGTTAAGAGCTAAAAACGAACTAACAACGAACAGGGGTTGCAGCGGAATGAGTGTGGGCAATGGGTTAGGCTTGGGTGGACATGACTGAGATGCAATCGAAATCCAAATAAACATCCAAACGTACTGGGCGGTGGCAGGGTCACTGGCACATAGACACGCAGCCTGGGGGGAGCTGCTCGGGGTGGCTCCCATTCGGGAGCTTGATCGGGAGTTTGATCCGCACTCGGATCGTGATCGTGATCTAGAAAATCGTCAGCAAATAAGGTGGATATACAGAGAGCGTTTAGGCACTTATTACTAAATACTATGGAACAAATGTAGTTTATTACTATTAAAATTTATGTATTCACTGACACATTTAGTATGTGCTGCAAATATTCAACCTATTTCCACAGAATCCTTAGTACATATTTTATATCAAAATAATCAAGGAAGATCCCTTTATCTAAATCTGGAATCAAGTTTAAAAACATTTCTTCGTTTAACATTTTCTGACAAACGCTCTTTGTATGTGAAATCTAAAAATATTGGGGCACCATTTGCTTACCCATTTCATGGATTCCCTCCGCATTCCGTTGCGGATCTGCAAAGTACGGGATAGGTGGTATGGGGTTTGATCTTGATCCCCTTGCGTTTGCATTGGGCGCCACCATGGGCTCGTCGACGGGATCCTCCACGTGATCGGTGGCTAGGCCAGCCAGGCCAGCAGCTGCGGCAGCCGCATTTGCAGCTCCTGCGGCCATTTCGGCAGCTGCTCCTGCTGCCCTGCTAGCAATCTCCGCCATGGCCGCCACACGGCGACTTGCATCGTTGGCTGCCTGCAAATTTGCGGCCTGCGATGGGGTAGGATCAGCAGCAGCATTCGGAGTGGCTGCACTGCTGGGTGGGGTGGAGCCAGCACCTGCTGCATTAGCATTGGGGGCACCTGGGGCTCCTCCATTGATAAATTCCGCACGCCCGGCCAAAAAGTTGGGGGTGAAGATGTTATTGGAGCGAATGTAGCCGCTCTGTTCAACCAGAATAGGACGGCAGGTGAGCACCCTGGGTCCGGGCTGAGACAAATCCAGCATTAGATCAGAAATCGCATGCTGAGCATGCGAAAGGTAGTGGAAAGCCTCAGAGACGCGGTCGAAAATGCGCTGCGCATCCTCCCTGCCAGTCGTATCCTGGGGAGAAAATATAAAAAAGTATTCATAAAATAAAAGCTTGGAAAGGCGGATTGGGTATCAATTTGTATAGATCATAGTCACTGCCAACTTACATTCTCCTCGAAAGTGGGATCGTTCTGCAGGATCTCGTAGTAGCGATCCACGAAGGGCGCCAGCCGTGTTTGGACACTGCGATAATGCTGAATGACTTGGGCCAGCACCTGTGGGCGAGTGCGTCGTCGGGGCCCTGTATTATTAGCTCCCTCGGCCCCGCCAGTTGCACCTCCAGCAGGATCGCCTACGGCTCCTAAAGAGTTGACTGGATTTCCATAAGTAGCACCAACAACAGGAGCCCCGCCCACAGCTCCTTCGGCCTCCGCCTCTGGGGTGGGTGTGGTGGAGCGATCCGAGGCCCCATCGGCGGCCTCGTCGTCGGTTTCGATCACATCCTCAATGATCACAGTTGCTGCTGTGGTTTCGCCACCCGCCTCGTTGGTGGATCCAGCTGCTGCTCCAGCACCTGCCGCCTCGCTAGCCGCCTCACCCGTTCTCTGCTGCTGACTGGTCTCCCCGCTCTCGTTGGTGTAGAGTGTGGGCAGCTGCACCACAGTGTAGTTGCGGGCTCCGGTGCGCGATAGAGCCGCCGTCACAGCATCCTGGACCATGTCAATGATGTTGTTATTGCCCGGCAGATCCGTGGAGGAGACACCCACCTCGACAACAGTGGACTCCATGGACCAGCGGCCGCGCTGGAGTATGTCCAGGGATTGGTTGTTCAGCCCCACGGCGGGATTCTCCAAATATGCAGCTATATTGGCGGCGCAGTCGAGCATGTGCATGGCCACCGTGATGCGGTTGATGCAGAATGATGACGAGTTTGGATACCGGTTCGGGGGGGTGCGCGTCTTTAAGGGGTTGAGAGAGGATTACTTAAAGAACTCTGTTTAAGGGATGGGATGCCAAGATGCCTACCCCTGCCACTGGGCCATTGTTCACGGGTATGGCCATCGTGCCCACCAACATCCCGTCCAGAGCCCGGAAGTAGGGCGAAGTGCGCATTCCGGAGGGAGGCCGGTTGACATTCCGAAAAGTCCGCATCGGCTCATCGTTGTTCCGGGCATTGGCGCCGCGCTGCGAGAAGGGCGGACGCTCGGCCACATGCAAAACCTTGCCGTCCACATCTGGAGGGGTTTCGGAATCGAATTTATATACATATGTCTCAAATGCCATGCAAAAGAGATGACTCACCGTACTCTTTCACCTGCTTCTCGTCGACCAGAACTCTGCCCTGGTAGATAATCCTCTGATTCTCCGCGGCAATGTTCGTTTTCTCCGCTATTTGGTCCTTGAACTGCCGTATCGTGATCTGGAAACGGTGGTATCGATAAGTATACATATATACTCGTACATATATATATATCTGCACACATATATATATAGGGGGGAAGCCTCGGGACGCCACAACCTCAAAAGATTTTCGGCATTTCATTACCTCATTGTCGATGCTGAATTCGTGGGTGCGGGCATCTAAAGTCTTTACTTTCAGGTTTATTAGCATTTTCGCGTGGTCTGCGGCGCGGCGCAAATTCTAAGTCGCTCAAATTTTCGCCTTTTTCTCGCCGTGCAAAAAACCAAAAAAAAAATAATAAAATTCGATGAAAAGCCAAGCGAGAGGGGGTCACCTCTCCTCTCTCTCTCTCGCACACTCTCACTGGTTCTCTTCCTCACTCGCTCACGCACTCCGCTCACGTTTTCACACCGCTTTCGTGGAAAAACGCGAAAATAGCCAGCCCGATTTAACTGATCGGGCAAATATAATATATATGGGAAATGTTAGTGTGTCGAGTCGCTTGACGATTTAACAACAGCGGCGGAGGAAAATAATCACTGGAATTTGTAAAGTGACGTGTAGGGTTGAACGCTGCGAATCGATCTATCGATGGCGGCCCACACTTATCGATAGGCCCAAGGGTCGCTCTCTCTTTCTGCTTGATCTGGCAATGCTGCGAAAAGTGTTGGTCAGGCAAAGCTTTTGGCGGGAAATTTGAAACCGTGTTTTCCTTTCGCCCAAATTAACTAAAAGCCCTGAAGCCCCCTGGGAATTGCCCCGAAGTTCCCCTTAGACGCGAATGGCAGAGATCAACTCCATGAAAACGTTTAAAGGATTGCACATGTGTATTATAACCGCACAGCCAGCCACCGAAACAATATTATCCCCAACAACAACCCCTGCCAGCTCCTTTGCTCCCTTTGACTGCATCCTGTGGGAATTTTCTGTTTTTTTTTTTTTTCGACCCTGTACATGAAAAGCGGCGTTTGAATAATAAAGAAAAGAAAACACGGCAAGCTGGGAAAACCGGGGGAAAGTCGCTGCCAAGACGCAAAGGTGTAGTTGAACTTTTCGCTTTGAATATTTAAGTGGCAGGCAACAGCAGCCGGAGCAGGAGCCGGAGCCGCAGCTAACCGAATTTTTTCGACAACCCCTTGGCCAGAAATGTGCGGAAATTTGATTTAATGTCTGCGATTGTGAGCCTTTCCACGGGCTCAAAGTGATTGCGAGGCTTGCCTGTGCCTGTGGCTTGCCACGATGAGACGGAAATGGGTGCTGGCAGATTGTTGTGCCCATCCGGAAATGTTCATTCGGGTTTCATCTTCATACATTTAAATAACCATCAAATTTATTTAGCAAAATTTGGCATAAATTATTCATTTTTAATCTAGACGGAAATTCAATGTAAAACACAGAAGAAATGAAACATTTAATGCTGCGTTTTTTGCGTCGTTATTATTCAATTATTGCTTAGATTTCTTTTAATAAAATTATAAATGTATCCAAAAATTTTAGCTAAAAAAATTGTTGTGGAATTAAAGGATAATTTTGAATAAAATGTTTATTTTAAATTCAATAATGGATTCCTGGAAAAATATAAAACATAGCTGACATATAATTTTTCATTTAAATCTTACTAATGTTTTCTCTGAATTAAGTAATAATTTGTGAAAGAATATTTTTATATGGTTTAATGACAAAAAACAGCAAAAGCCAGCTTCACGGAAATAATTTGTATATATTATAATTATATGTAAAAACATATGGTATATAAATATTTAATTAACAAGAAAGGAAGGCTAGCTTCGGTACCCGAAGCTTAGAATACCCTTGCAGACCAGTTGCCTTTAAACTGTTCCATCGATTGTATGGCAGCTATAGGATATAGTGATCCGATCTTTGGTTTTTTAATTTCTAAAAAGGCTTTAATGTCTATGAAAACTGTTTTTCTCAAGAATGAATTAATTGTCTTGAAAAACACCAGAGTTATGCTCAATGACCCATTTTCTCCTATCGTTCCTATAGCAGCTATAGGATATAGAGGTCCGATTTTTATGAAACTTTCAGGATATGTTAATATTGCTATTAAAAAGAGTTTACCAAGAAATAAATAAAATATTTTTAAGAATGGCGAATTTATGGCACTTTTTCCCAATCGTTCCTAAGGCAGCTATGTGATGTAGTGTTCCGATTCCGGCCGTTCCGACTTATATACTACCTGCAACAGATTGAAGGGTTGGTGCAAAGTTTCAGCCCGATAGCTTTTAAACTGAGAGACTAGTTTACATAGCAACCGACAGACGGACAGACAGACGGACAGACGGACAGACGGACAGACAGACGGACATGGCTAGATCGACTCGGCTGGTGATGCTGATCAAGAATATATATACTTTATAGGGTCGGAAATGTCTCCTTCATTGCGTTGCAAACTTCTGGTCAAAATTATAATACCCTCTGCAAGGGTATAAAAAGAAAATTACAAATTAGACAAAGAATTTTAAATGGGTTTCGAGATAATCAAGCGGACCCATTTAATCTACTAATTATGTAAGTCCAAATATAGGTTACGCTCCAAGGTTTGAAAATACAAATAATAATAATAATTACAGCAACAACAACAACCACTTCTAGCAGACCCTCAGCGCGGGCCAAGTGCAAGTTTCACAATTTACAAATTGCTTTTAAATGGGCTGTAAAAAAGTTTTAATGAGTTTTCCACGCAGCAGCCCGACATCTAAGCGCTGTACAAGACTATATATATACAAGTATGTAGAGAGCTTTCCCTGTCAACGATTGCTGTTTATGCATTTTCATTTTCATTATCATTTTCCTCTTTTTATTCGGCCAACAGCAAGCACTGCCCCCTCGTTTTCCGTTTTCCATTTGTTATTAAGCGACTATTTTCCGTTACTTTTCATTTCTTTATTTTCCCCAAAAAGTTGTTCGTGGGCTTTGGGCGTGGCCCTGCATGGAAAATGTGTTTTTTTTGGGGGGGGCGAGGCGAAGGTCGCTTAATGAAATTATATCAATCGGGCCGATCAGGGCCACCCCTAAGCTCGTGCTCCTGGCAGCTGGCAAATGACATTTGCTTTTGCGCCCAATTGTTCATATTTTTCATCAAGCAGGAGCATTTGAATGTAGCTTCGGAATCGGAATCGGAGTCAGACTCAGGTTGGTAACGAGTTTTCCCTCCACCGGCAGGACCACGCACAGCACAATTCCATTTCTAATTTCGGTCTGGTCAAGAACAGGACCCCACAGAGCTGGTCTCACGTCAAATTAAATCAAGCTGTAATATAAAGAAAATTGAAGCCAAGTCCCCTTTGTGCCATAAAGCAGAGAAGGAGCCCAGGAATTCAGCCCGTGGATGCAGGAGGTGGGAATTGCTTGGAGTGGCAAGGAATGGGATGTGGTTGGATGGGGTGGTGTGGGGCGGAGTGGGGTGGAAATGGCCTTGTGGTGGGCGCTTTTGGCTGCAGCTGATTGGCAATATAACACCAAGGAAATAAAGCATTCGAGCGGAATTTAACCCGTGGGATATTCTCAGTGGGTTTTTAAAGGATAAACTAGATAGTTATTTAATTATTAAAGCGATCAAAAATACATATGTTAAAAATAAATCTAGTTATCAAATTACAAAGGAGCAAACAATTTTGAAATACATATTTTTTATTTAAAGAATTATTAGAATTAAGTGGGAAAGTGTTAACAGAAATATTGTTGTTATAGACTATAAAAACTATAAAAACATAGAAAAAAATATGAACTCTTCAAACGTGAAACATCAAATTGAAGGCGTGAAAAATTAATTGAAGAATATTATTTATTATTTATGATTAATTCATACATTAAAATAATGTGGTTTTAATCAAAGATGTTTCCATCATAAATAAACAAATTATAAGCTTAATGGTTGATCAATTAATCACATTCAATTTGAATTTGCTAGTGCTTGAAACACTTTCGTTTGTACAAAAAAAACACCTAATTAATCTTAAACAATATTTCAATCCATAAATTAACCACAAAAAAATCATCCTCTGGATCAAATAGTTTGCCCAGTTAACATGATTAAATGAACCAGGGCCAGAAATTGTTTTTGGGTTGTTTCGGTGTTGTAATTGCCAGTAAATAATTTCCACCTACCTACCAATGGCAACTCAAACTGGCTCATAAATACCGGGGTTTGAATTTATAGTCAACACTTAATCTAAGCTGTCAACGTGGATGCAACAGCCACCAACACCAACAACAACAATCTGGGAGTCTCGGAGTCTGGGTCTCCGGGAACCTCTGAATGAGGGCGAAACTATCGTAATTGGCGGGATTACGAGTAAAACGTAAAAGTGCAGAGTGCAGAGTGCAGCACGTGAATGGGGAACTTAACATTCGAATTCCGAATTGGCCAAAGTGAAGAAGTCGTAAAGTTTTAGTTGCATTCTGCCGTCTTCTTGGCCGTCGAATTGGACGCTTAATTTATGTTTCAATTCCAATTAGCCAACGAGGCGCGGGCTCTTATGCTGCTTTTCATTCTTTCTTCCTCAATTACACTGTTACAAAAAGGTACTAGCGGTATAAAATAAAAACAGGAATTTAATTAAGAAAAATCTGGTTTATTTGTATGTATAAAAAAAATGTTATTAATATATATTTATTTAAGTTTGTATGTAAAATCTGGATACCAAACCAACCCAAATAAAGAAAGTATATATATTTTCCATTTTTTATAAAATAAATTTGGAATATTTAATAATTAATATAATGAAATAAATAAAATTATTGAAATTACTTAATTTATTAAAGAGATAATTGAAAATAACCAAGATACTCATGATTTTTAAAATGTGATTATCCCTGTTACCTACCATTTTACCTATTAAAATATTTTATAATAATAACAATAATAAATGATAATTGTTTACGCAAACACATAGAATAAACAAAATTTGTTCTTCTGATATTAACAATATCAATAAAGTTCTGAAATTTTAAAAATTTTGGCAACCCCATATTTAAATTTTTTATTAATGACATGCCACATTTATATTTTACATTAAATGTTATGCAATGTCACACTTTATCCTATTTTCTGTCTGTACCCTTGTAATTGACTTTCGGCCTGGCCCTGACGCGTCATTTGTAATTGTATATCAACACGAGGAGTGGGAGAAGGAGAGGGAGAGGAGGAGAAAGAGGAGGCAAAGAGCGTTTATTAGCCATGGCCAAATGCAGCTAATTGAAGTTCAAATTGCGTTGGCGCAATAGCCGAGCGGGGCTCTGGGAAAAAAAAAAATGAAAAAGGAAACCGTTGAAATGTAAGCACTCACATGTGATTCCTGTCAGTTCAATAAAACGTTAACTCACAGACGACGACAACGCAGACGTAAACGAAGACGAATCCACTTAAGACCCAAAAAACAAAAAATATTACAACAACAACAACAAAAAAAGCTGAAGAAATAATGCGAAAGCCAATTCAACACTCAAACACAATCAGCGGCAAAAGAAAAGCAGAGCCGAGGGCCAGGGAAATAAAATCAAGCATAAATGCAATAATACAATTTATGTGCCTGAGTCTCAGATGGAGGGAGGGGGGAATAATGTCCTTAGTCCCCGATTTCCACAGATAAAGATATGTGGAGCCAACAAAGGTGACTCTCGAAAGTTGGCCTCGGCGCAATCGATGTAATCGTAATCACATTTGGCGCCGAGATGTTGATGCTATTTGCGTCGTCTCCGATGGTCAAGGCAACAATGTAGCCCAACACTTGGACTACACAACCATCCATCCATCCATCCATCCATCCATCACCCCCCATCTTTGTCCGTATGTCTGGTTGGGCCAAATAAAGTTAACAACATTTGCTTGACGTTTGCCAATTGCATTATGACTCAATTGTGAGCTGAACGGTTTTATGGACGAGCTGCAGCATCAAAGAACCAACTTGGAGTCGAGTGTTGGGCCATCAAGAATGAAACGGAAACGGAACTAGAGTCCTTGGGGGATGGACTTCAATTGTGATGGATCAATTGTTAGCGGATGAATTATGTCACATCTGTGACACGGCTTTGTTGGGTTCTTTAGCTCTTCATATCGCACTTTGTGGGAGTCACTGGAAACTTTGTCCATCATTACCTTCTTGTATTTGAAGAATTCGAATTATATTTTATTTATTTATAAAATATTCTTATCCTGCAATCGGCAAGTATTCCGTAAATCAATTAATTAATATTGGGAAATTACCAATAAATAAGAAACTAAGCAAATTCAAAGATTTCGAGTTGTTTTGTAGAATTATTTATAGTAATTTTCTTATGGGGAAAATTAGAATTGGATAAAACACAATACTTAATTGAGATTTTAATAATCTAAGTAATATTTTTTATTCAGAAATAAATTTATATAAAAACTACATTTTGAAAATTATATATAAACTAAATGTACCAAACAACTGTGTATATTTATAAAAAATTATTTATTATTGGCTTTATTATTATCAAAAATACTGGGAGATTCTCAGTCTAAAGATTCTTTATAAGAAGAAAACACTTAAATTTTAAATAAATTAAATATTTGGAATTATATTCCAAGAAATATATATACTATATGTATACTTTTAATAGTAATATTCAAAATGTTTATTTGATCTAAAGAGAAATACACAACCAGATGTATTATATACATAATACTACAGTACAAATATATATTAATATTTATATTAATATTTAGTAAAAAATCAGAGATTATAAATTTAGCATTCCAAATTTTGCTGAGATATGAATAAGATATGAGATAATCATATTATGCACTTCACACTCTCTCAAAACAGTTGAAGATACAGAGCTGGAGTATCTCTTGAATACATTGTTATCACTGCTGAAGATAAACTCACATTTGAATGTACTTACGGGGAACTGTGGAAACTCCAATTGAAAGGCTTGAAGAGCAGCCGAAACCGAAAATGCATTAACAATTTTCCAGAGCCGTTAATGCATCTCCGATGGGCCATAAATTGTGCTGGCTGTTGGCTGTTGGCTGTTTGCCTCTTCGGATGTTGTTGGATATTGCCGTGGATGGCCGTGAGCCCAGCACTTGATGGCACTTCTGCGGTGCTGAGCTGCTGCCTCCGTCATCATCCAAGCCGGGCATCCATCCGCGAGGAATGTGATATGTGCGGAGCGGAGCGGAGTCCGGGAATATTATGTAATGCGGCGGGCAATTGTAAGTGGGTCGACGACACGCCCTTCTTCTATGGCAGACCCTGTCACTCGGAGCTGGGCAATTGTGAATTGATTTGCCACGATCGAGGGATAGAGCCGCGGATTTCTGAAAGTCACGCAAAGCTGGCCCGAAACAAGTTTCGGCGATTATGGTGACTGATCGGTGGTGCCCACCTATAGTATATATGGCCCTCCGATTGAACTACCCGGCAACAGTTGCTCCACTTGCCCCACAGAATCAACATGGCTCAATTCAGTATCACCATCGCCTCCATCAGCCTCCTACTGGTCCTTGTGGCGTCACCCGCCTTGGCTGGAATCATTGCCCAGCCGAGCTTTGGGTATGCGGGTTCATCGGTGGATGAGCACGCGGTGGCACACACCCAGCAGAACGTGGTCCGCAGCTTCGATGGCACCGTTTCCCACTACGCCAAGTCGGTGGCCACGCCATTCTCTCAGGTGCACAAGCAGGACACCAGGATCAGCAACAATGTCTACCAACCGACGGTGGCCAAGACCATCTCCTATGCCCCAGCTCCCGCCCAGCCCTCGCATCTGTTCACCCAGGCAGCTCCAGCTGAGGTCTACCACCAGGCACCAGGCCAGGTCTACCACCAGGCACCAGCCCAGGTTTACCACCAGGCACCAGCCCAGGTCTACCACCAGGCACCGGCCCATGTCCAGAGTCCCGCTGTCTATCACCATCCCAGCCATGTGGAGACCCCAACCGTCTACCAGCAAGCCCACATCCCCAGCCATGTGGTTAGTCACCAACCTGCTGCTGTCGTCCACTACTCGCCGGCGGAGAGCGTGTCCCACATGAGCTTCGATGGCTTTGGAACCCATTGGGGATTCTAATTAAGTTGTTAACTATGCATTTACAAGTCAAATAAATTGTTGAACCAAAATATTAGAGTTTAAAATTAATAGTTATTGGTGGGCAATATTTTATGAAAAACATAAGAAGAGTAGATTTTTTCTTAACAACTTTATTAACTAAAATATATTACTATATGTATATATTATACATCTATTATTATTAGGAAAGTTTTGTTTTGCTTAGTTCTTAGTTTAATCAAAAGTTTTAATTTTGAAAAGTAACTATTTTATTATGGTAAAAACAAACACATTTAAATGAATAAATCATTCATCGAAATTCATAATTTTTCTTTCCAAATCAAATATTTATATAAAAACATAGACCAAAAACAATTCTTTAAACATTCTTAGATTCTTAATTCAAAGTTCATTGACCTTTTAGTAAATTGCTCGTAAATATACATATTGACTTTTTTGCTTGCTGTGAACCCGATTTCATCATTTTGGAAGGCACAAATATTTGCATACATGTTTTCACTCCATTTTACCATTACCAACATTACATCTTGTTGTCCGCTGCACTTGGCCAAGGGCCTCAACCCACTTGTTTTCCTTGGGATCTCGGATCTCTCTGCTTATCACTCACGTTCGAGGAGGAGCTTAAACAAATCATAAAAATCCACAGAAAGTGCACACTACAAATAGCCCCAAGTAGGACATTAGCCGAGGTCCTTACTCGGTGCTTTCAGGATTCCACCAGCCGAGGAGACGGTTGCGGAGGGGTTACGTGATTTGTGCGGCGCAAACTTAAAAATCGGACATGAAAGCTACGTGACTCGAAAGGCAATTCCAGGCTCCAAGGACCAAGGACCGAGGACCAGTTGAATGGATAGGAGAAGGAGCCAAACCCTCAACTAGCGCAGCTTATGAACTAATAAGATTTTTCCTCCTTCCTCGTAAATTATGCACATTGACAACTGTGTAATCTTGATTTTGAAATCACATTTTTTCTGCCTCATTAATTGTGCAAAAGGGGAATAAATAAAATTTCCCTAAAGAAATGGAAGGATGGAAATTGAAAACTCTCAATAACCATTTTGGCTATGGCTTTGTGTTTCCTTCTTTTCCCTCTTAGTTTTCGAAAATGATAGCTTCATTAGTTGGCCATCAAAGTAATGGCCAAAATGATTACCAGAAAAGGGGGCCACAAACTTCTCTCTGCATCCAAAAGGGGAAAATTGAAAAAGTGAGGCAAAAGGCAACAATTTGCTAAGATGAAAACATAAACCACGGGATCCTCCTCCTCATCCTTCTCCTCCTCCAACTGCAGGACCTCCTCTTCTGTTCGCCACTTGAGTGCTAAAAGGCGCAATGATAAAATATTCGCCCGACCGAGGCAACTAAATTTGTTGGCTAAAAAGTTGAAACAGCTAACAAAAAGTGAGCAACAAAAAAAATGGCGTTAAAGAAAACCAAGCCGCTAGTTGTTGTTGTTGTTGTTGTTGTTGTTTTTGTCTAGCTGTTGCGGCTCTCCATCTTCTGTATTTTATCCTCCATGGCCAGGACCTCCGTCCAAAAGGGAAGTTGGCAAAATAAAAACAAGTAAAAACGTTACAGTCGAGTTTCCCGACTGTTACAGACCCTGTACAAATTTGGTTATAAGCAAAAAAAAATAAAAAATAAAAATATTATATTCACATCGAGTCCGGTCTGGGATTCGAACCCAAGATCTTCGCGTTTTAAGTCGAACGTCGTAACCATTCGACAAACCCAAACTTTTTGAACCGACAGCTAATACAGAATAAATATATTGAAGACGCACATTCATACATACATACATACATACATACACATTCGTATGTATGTATATGAAGGCAGTGGCAGCGCAGCTACAGCGGCACTTCCGAGAAAAATCAACCACCGAACGCAAGCGATTTACCGTTTGCGCAAATAAACACATTTATTGTGTTTAGCGCCTGTAAACTTTAGGTATTTATTGTGCGCTTTCTAATAAACCAATCTTGATGAAATTTTCAGGATCGGTAGAAATCTATGCTCCAATTGCATGTGTATTTTTAAAAAAATTTTAGCTTGAAAATTTTGCAGTGCAGGGCAGTGCAAAAATTCAAATACAAATTGCGGGGGCGGTGGGCGTGGCACCGACTTAAAAAAATAAACTCTAATTTACTCAGTATTAGAAGAATCTACACTGGTAATGCGGTTCTTCTAGCTCTTACAGTTGCTGAGATCCGTGTGTTCATCCGGACGGACAGACGGACAGACGGACAGACGGACGGACGGACAGACGGACAGACGGACAGACGGACAGACGGACATGGCTATATCGACTCAGCTCGTCATGCTGATCAAGAATATATATACTTTGTGGGGTCTGCCACGCCTCCTTCTGCCTGTTACATACATTTGCACAAACTTAATATACCCTTTACCCTTTGGGTACAGGGTCTAATAAGTATGCGAAAATGCCCAGTAAGACGTATTTATCAACATAATTACATTCTTTAATGGCCTTTTAAACCGCAAAACGGCAAAAGCTGTAAAGCGAGATAAAGTTCTACCGCAAAAATCCCAGAAATGGTAAAAACTTATTCAACATTTTGCATTCCTTACTTGGATTCCCTGGCCCTAGGAGAATGTTTACTTCATTTAGAAAGTGTTCAAGTGGAGAGCAGATAGTGAATATTATAAGTTATCATAATATTTTAGTGTTTCTCACATCGTTTTAGTCTCATTAAATGTTGGTAGATTCATAATTTGAAGCTTTGATAAATGGGTATTATGACATATATTGGAGATAATATTATTGTTGTCACTGTTCATCCAAAAATCAAGGATCCCTAAAGACGATTTGCACTGAATTTTAAATTGAAATTAAATTAAATAAATTAAATCTAAATGTCGCGATTAAGTAACAGATGTGTATTCGAACAAGGAGAACTATTATTTTATTATATTAAAAGCAATTGAAGTCCTACAAAAAAGGTACCAAACAATCTGCACTATTTCGATAGGATACATTAGAATTGCGGAATTGCGTTTTTAAAAGAAGAATAAAGAATTTCCTGTTAACAATTACATTTAATTTAATTTAACAGCTTAGCTGTTAAACATTTTTGATAAAATAATGTTACTATTCTATTTTTTAAAGTAAACAAAAATAATGAATCACGAAAATAAAATGAGAACCAAAGCGCTTAAGCTTTTTAAATTGTATTTTTATTTTGAATATAACAATATTCATAGAAATGGATTTTAAATTCCAGGAATTCTTATCTTGGAGTGAAGTAAAATGTCATTTAATTAAAAAGGTCGCACATCAGGATTGATTATTCAGAACAGAAATTCTTTGAAAGCTTGCATGCATATATATAAATATTTATAAATAATATTACATATAAAATAAAATTGAGTCAACCAAAATGAACCAAAAGTTCACCAATCACCCTTTATTCATTGACATTAAAAAACAAAAATTATTAAAACTTCAGGCGAAATTCTTTGATGAAGATAACATTTGTTATTCATGCTTTGGTTAGATAAAACTTTAAGAATTTGTAGTTCATTTTACATGTTTTGCTTTTGGTTTGTAGGCATAACTTAAATGCTCTATATTTAGAAATATTAAATAAATATATATTTAAATCATGTGAAGTCAAGCATTGCGAGGGTATCAGCCGCTCTACCCCAGGGCTTTTTTATTACTATAGCTTTGTCTATATATATATGTGCTATACTCAGTGGAATCCAGTGCTATGCCAACGGGCTCTCGGGCAACATGTGGAAACCTTTGTGCGCTATGATCATCGTGATCTTGGCGAGCGTCGAACCGGGTACGGCGGGGAGGCGTTTGCGTCGTGAACAGGCGCCAAATCTAAATCTCGAAGATTATCAAACCTATGAAAGCGTAATGCAGTATCTGGAACAGATGGCGCGAACCTACAGCACACGAATGTATCTAAAGGATGCGGGGCGATCGTACGAGCAACGACAACTGAAACTAGCGGTGATTGGAAACGGGGATGGCAGGCCTGGGAAGAGGACTATTTTCCTGGACGCCACCCTTCATTCGAGGGAGTGGCTGTGCCCATCTGCTGCCCTCAACGTCATCCATCAGCTGGTGGTGAATTACAAGGAGAACGCCAAACTTCTGTTGGACTACGATTGGGTGATCCTTCCCCTGGCCAATCCGGATGGATACGAGTACTCCCGGCGAACGCATTACATGTGGCGCAACACCAGGAGCCCGAATGTAGGAAACTGCCTCGGCACGAATCTCAACCGCAATTTCGACATCACCTGGGGCCAGGGATTTCCCGATCTGAGGGATCCCTGCAGCGAACAATATGCTGGCAAAGAGGCATTCTCTGAGTCGGAGGCGCGAACAGTGCGCGACATAATGCAGGGTATGGTCAATAGTCAGCGTGGCGTTATGTACCTTTCCCTGCACACAGCCAACAGATCCATCTTCTATCCTTGGGTTCACAATGGGTGAGTGCACCACAAATTATAAATATGTTATCAGGTATATTTCACATTCCAATCCGAAAAGAAAATAATTTATTTTTTCATTACGTACGTGTATTGTTTGATTACAGATTTTTGTATTGTCTTAAGTAAAGTACAATTCAATTCAGTCATTTAATTTCAGCATAAGCAATTAAAATTTAGGATTAATAATAAGAGGAAACAACTTCCTAAGGGTGTGGGGTATAATTTGTTTAGACAATGTTTAATCTCTAAATTAGCTTTGGGAATGTTTTTTATGAGTTGTTTTAATTAACCCATTTTTATCAACTAATTATATTTCTAGTCACCCAACGAACAACAACCAGGAACTCATGGAGATCGCCAAGTTCGCCGCCGACAGTGTATATTGGGCCACTGGGACGGTAATAAAGCCCAAGCAGGGTTATAACTACGGCGGAGTGATTAGCGGCACCAGCTTGGACTATGCCTACCAGTTGGGCTTCCCGCTGGCTTTCGTCTTTGAGATGTCGGGAATGGGCAAGGACCAGACGGAGTACAAATTCTTCCCGCCACCATGGTTCATTCGCGACCTGGTCGCTGAGTCATGGGTTGGGATTAGAGCGCTGGCTGAGAAGGCTATCGAGAAATACCCGCCCTCAAGGAAGATGCCACAGTTCCGTAATACAATGCCCGTCAATAATGGGTCCCCAAAAAACCATGGGATTGTGACTAATATGATTGAGTTTGTTCGGAAGTGGTTTCAATTGATTAAACTATAGCTCTGAAAGTAGTATTTCCATTAAACCTGCCTACAATATTAAGTGTTCGTATATTTATGAATAAAGTAAAAAAAAAAAACGATTTTGACATTCAGTGTTTTATATATATTTTTTGTAGAATTTTTGTATTGAAGTGGCATAAAATTTACAGTTGTGAAAATTATTTGCTAATTTTTCCCAAAAAAAGAAAATACTGAGCTTTTATGATTTTAGATTGTAGAATATTCAACAACTACTCATCGAATAATCCCTTTCATCTTTCGAGCTATTTAAATGTTATTGAAATAAAATCTGGAGCCTCTTTTCCATTATCCATTATATATATCAACCTTCTCCACGCTCTTCAGTCCCTTCAGACCACTCTTTGGTGTTACGCATACGCCCCGTTGTCCGCGGCTCGGTTAGCTTAAAGCCTAACTGTTCAACATTTTTGATCAAATAAAGTTATTACTTCTATTTTCAAAGCCAAAAAAATATAATTAACCACTGAAACAAAATGAGAAACACAGCGCTTTAACTTTTTTAATCGAATTTTTGTTTTGAATATAATAATGTACATTCACAAAAATTGTTTGCGAGAATTTCACTTCAACACAAACATTATCATGAATTTATAGTTCCAAGAATTGTTATCTATAAGAAATAGCAATTCTTTGGAAACAAGCAATTATCAATTCTTTAATCTTTTTTTACAAACAATACAATTACAAATAATACTGTATATTATTTACACAGTAATAAACGATGTTCTGCTTTATTTAATTTTTAATTTATTCATTATTGTTCAAAAGTTAATTAGAAATAATTCAATAATTTTCCCAAAATTTTTTAAATTTAATTTTTGTTTCATTTTTTAATTATTTGTGACGAACAAGGAAATTTATGTGATTATTTAAAAATAATAATAATATATATTATTATTTGATGATAATGTAAAACAGAATATTAACTTTTGGTGCCCAATATATTTCCAATCATTCTGAAAAAGAGAAAATTGAATTTATATATGCTTGTTATATAACCACAAGTTAACCAATATGTATATCTATATTNNNNGTTTTTATTTATATAAAAATGATTTTTTTTCCTTATAGAATCAAGAACAGCTTGACCGATTTCTAGTCCTAGCGAAGCGAGGCAGAAGGCTACAACTAGTATATATACAACTAGTAATATATATATACTAGTTATATAGCTATATACTAGTTGTAGCCTTTTGTTTGTTTGTTTTGTTTGTTTTAAAAACTAAAGCAATATGAACACATATTTAAAAAAAAATGTAAGTTAATATTACATGATTAGGTAGATAGAATAAACCTTCTTTTTAGATCATTTATAAATATTAAATATAAATATATGTAAATCATGTAAAGTCAACCATAGCGACGGTATCAGCGGCTTCTACCCAGGGCATCATTATCTCTATAGCTTTGGCTATATATAGATGTGCTTTACTCGGTGGAATCCAGTGCTCTGCCAACGGGCTCTCGGGCAACATGTGGAAATCTCTGGGCGTTGTGATCATCGTGATCTTGGCGAGCGTCGAACCGGGTACGGCGGGGAGACGCTTGTTTCTTCGACAGACGCCAAATCTAAATCTCGAAGACTATCAAACCTACGAGAGCGTCATGCAATATCTGGAACAGATGGCGCGAACCTACAGCACACGAATGTATCTCAAGGATGCGGGGCGATCGTACGAGCAACGACAACTGAAACTTGCGGTGATTGGAAACGGGGATGGCAGGCCTGGGAAGAGGACTATTTTCCTGGACGCCACCCTTCATTCGAGGGAGTGGCTGTGTCCATCTGCTGCCCTCAACGTCATCCATCAGCTGGTGGTGAATTACAAGGAGAACGCCGATCTGCTGATCGACTACGAATGGGTGATCCTGCCCCTGGCCAATCCGGATGGATACGAGTATTCCCGACTAACGGATCGCTGGTGGCGCAACACCAGAAGTCCAAATGAAGGACCCTGCATTGGCACAAATCTCAACCGCAATTTTGACATCGCCTGGGGCCAGGGATATGACGAACTGAAGGATCCCTGCAGTGAAGAATATGCTGGCAAAGAGGCATTCTCTGAGTCGGAGGCGCGAACAGTGCGCGACATAATGCAGGACATGGTCAATAGTCAGCGTGGCGTTATGTACCTTTCCCTGCACACAGCCAACCGATCCATCTTCTATCCCTGGATTTACGAAGGGTGAGTGCTCCAATAAGATACAAATTTATGTATCTTTATCTTGTTTAGCGTGAATTGTTTGATTACAGATTTTTGTATTGTTTTAAAATCAGTAAATAAACATATCCCAGCATAAGCAATTATAATTTCCAATTTTTAATAATTGGAAATATTTTATTTTAAACAAGTTTCTATTTTTTGTTTTTCACCGTAATGTAAAGTCATCTTTATATTCTGAAAACAAAAGAAATTAAAAGTTGTTTTATAACCTCAACTAATTTATTATAATATAATCTAATCTAGTCAAAATCTTACATACATAGTAAGTGTAAGTATATTCTATGAACTGAGTAATTTGTATAGACACTGTTTAATCGGCGTTTTTTTTATGAGCTGTTTCAATTAACCCATTATTATCAACTAATTATATTTCTAGTCACCCAACGAACAACAACCAGGAGCTCATGGAGATCGCCAGGTTCGCCGCCGACAGTGTATATTCGACCACTGGGACGGTAATAAAGCCCAAGCAGGGTTACAACTACGGCGGAGTGATCAGCGGCACCAGCTTGGACTATGCCTACCAGTTGGGCTTCCCGCTGGCTTTCGTCTTTGAGATGTCGGGAATGGGCAAGGACCAGACGGAGTACAAATTCTTCCCGCCACCATGGTTCATTCGCGACCTGGTCGCGGAGTCGTGGGTTGGGATTAGAGCGCTGGCCGAGAAGGCCATCGAGAAGTACCCGCCCTCAAGGAAGATGCCACAGTTCCGTAATACAATGAACGTGAATAATGCGTCCCCAACAAGCTTAAGTCCCCAAATGGCATTTTGTATGATTTTATTTAGTTTATTAGTAACTGGTTTAAATCAGAGGCATTAAAACTTGGTTAAACCAAAGGTCTAAAAACTAGTTTTTGCTAGTTTACATGTTTGTATATTTATAAGTAAAGTAAAAACACGCTAGGGTTTTTCTATATTTGTTAGAATTTTTGTATTAAAGAGGCATTAAATTGTTCTTAAATAATACAAAGGAAACAACGTTTTTATTAATTTTAGATTGTAAATTAATCAAGGAGTATTTTTCCCAACAACTCATCGAATAATTCCATACGTCTTTCGAGCTCTTTAACATTTTTTTAAATATCATCTGGCACCTCTTTTCCATTTTCCACTCTACCCCGGCATGTATTCCTCCATCTTCCCCGCACTCTTTAGACCCTGCCCATTCTCTGGTGTTACGCATACGCACCGTTGTCTGCGGCTCGGTTTGCTACGCACATGCTACGAGAATCAACGTGAATCGTCCGCTGGAATCCGCGTCGGAATGGATAAGACCCCTCTGCATATCACTGGCATTGTCCGATACATTTCACATGCTGCAATTAACGCAACAAATTGCATTTTTAATATGCAAAATTAATGTGGAAAATCTTTCAGATACAGATACAGATACAGAAACGCAAACGTAACAACACGGAGCGGGGCAGAAAGCGCAGTGAAGATAAAACGAGAGATATCCAAGCATTTTATTTATAACAGTCATTGTGAAAATTGAAAATCCACATTCGGTCTACAATTAAAAACACTTTTCACTGGCATATTCCGCTGCGGGAGTGTCCGTATGTATGTGCAGATATATATATTTAAAATAATAATAAAATGGCATGGCAAAGTCAAAGTTGCCTGGGCCCAGGAAGCTGCTGTTAATTAGTTTTTTTCGAAGGCAACACCCCCTCCCGGCAAAAACCATCCATTCCATTCCACTCATCCATCCATCCATCTATCCGTCCATCTATCCATTTATGCAGTTCCCTTGGAGGGCACGTTGGGTCAAATGTTTTAATTTCCGCACGAGTGTCTCTAACGGAAATTACTTTAAAAAAATGAGCAGAAAAAAACTTAGCCCCCCCCCGTAGGAAAAGAGTCTCAATAAGCTTGTTATCAGGTCCGTGGGTTTTTTTGTTGTTGTTATTGTGATAATTACCAGAATTACTCTCACTTAAAAAACTGCCTTAAATTGTTAGCGCCGATCAGCGCACTCCGTATTGCAATTGAGTTTGAATTTCGATTAAAAGAACGTCTAACGCTCTCCGATCGGATCGGATCAGTGTGGATCGGAGTACTCGGCCCGGGCACTTCGGAGGCGATTCAGATTGCGAAATGCTGCTGGAGCTACTGGTTGTTTCGCTGCTGGTCGGTGCCTGGCTTTTCCATCGCAGCCAGGCGGATCGGAGGCGGGCGGTATCCAATCTACCGGGTCCCTTCTGTCCGCCGCTGGTGGGTGCACTTCACCTCATGGTCGGCATGAACCCAAAGAGTAAGTACACCGAAAACAAATGCAAAGATATTGTCAGTTTCGGGAATTTTTGCTTTAATATAATTTTATTTTATTTGATATTTTATTTTGCTTTAATATTGGAGTGAATTCTCATCGATTTTCTTCTTGGCACTAGAAACACTTCAATAAAAATTTTAATTTCAATTAAAATTCAACATTAGGAATTTTAATATTATAACCGTTAAAATACTTCATTTATGAATGATTAGACTGCGTCTTTTGAACCTTTTTTTTAATTAAAAAACCAAAAAAACCAGTCTTGTAATATATAAAAATCCTATTTGCAGTGTAGTTAAATTATTCCCTTCAACTAGTTTAAAAGTGCAAATATCATTCTAAATAATGTCATTTGTTTTATAGGAGACCTTAAGTTTAAGATAACAAGATTAATAATTAATATACGAAGTATTAAAATATGCCATACCATTTTATTATTGAGATTATGCTAAAATCTCTTAAAAAAAAAACTATAGTGCAGTTGGCAGAGTGTTATCAACATTGTATTGAGTTCGAATCGTAGCCGGATCAAAAGCAAATTATTTTTAATTGCCCTGCAATACTATATGCGCAGCAATAATAATATATACATAGTGTAAACAAAGAGATTTTACAAGACGAACACCCAGTTGTCCCCAATAGAAAACTATAATCAAACATGCTTGATTGCCATTTCAAAATATATAGAATTTTTAAGGAGTTTGATATTTTGTGTGACAAATTGTTTTTAAAACTAAAATTGTTATTTAATTGCAGTGACTTTTACATGTTAATCAGTTAATTCTGCAACTTTCGTTGAGTCAGTACTGTTCGTGACTGTTTTTGTTTTTTTTTTCTGTCGAGATAAGCCAGTTTTCAATGCATTTTTATCCGAGCTTGGTTAAGTAAATACTAGTATATATTGCAAATCTGTTTATAGATGGGTTGCGTGTTCTTAATATCTGGTAATGCCAGATCAAAATAAACCTGTATAGATACAATGCTTGACAAATAAATAGAATCCAAACAGGAATAAAACGTATTTAAAAAAAATATATTCATAAATTTCAAATAAAAACATTTTAAACAAGAAAGGAAGGCTAGCTTCGGGTACCCGAAGCTTAGAATACCCTTGCAGACCAGATGCTTTTAAGACGTTCCATCGTTTGTATGGCAGCTATAGGAATAGTAATCCGATTTTTGGTTTTTAATTTTCTAAAACGGCATTAATGCCTATGAAAACTGTATTTCTCAAGAATGAATTAATTGTCTTAAAAAACACCAGAGTTATGCTCAATGACCCATTTTCTCCCATCGTTCCTATAGCAGCTATAGGATATAGTGGTCCGATTTTAATGAAACTTTCAGAATATGTTAAAATAGTTATTAATATAAGTTTCACAAGAAATAAAAAAAATATCTTAAAAAATGGCGAATTTATGACACTTTCTCCCATTCGTTCCTATGGCAGCTATGTGATGTGGTGTTCCGATTCCGGCCGTTCCGACTTATTTACTACCTGCAACAGATTGAAGGGTTGGTGCAAAGTTTCAGCTCGATAGCTTTAAAACTGAGAGACTAGTTTACATAGCAACAGACAGACGGACAGACAGACGGACAGACAGACGGACAGACAGACGGACAGACAGACGGACATGGCTAGATCGACTCGGCTGGTGATGCTGATCAAGAATATATATACTTTATAGGGTCGGAGGCGTCTCCTTCACTGCGTTACAAACTTCTGGTCAAAATTATAATACCCTCTGCAAGGGTATAATAAAAGATAACTTGTATAAAAATGGTAAATTAATATCTGCATTAAATTTTGTCTAATATTTTTAAAAACCAGTTTTTAAAATAGCAAATTACTTTATCTTTCGTTGAAAAATTTCTAGTTTTTTATGTAAGAACTTTGTGTTGTTTTTAATCAAGACAGCTTAAGTGGTTATATTGATGCCACTTAAGTAAATATAAATGAACAGGGAGTTTTCTACCTAGTAAACAACTAGATTAACCCACCTATAAATATATAATCTACTGTTTATAATACTTATCCGTTTAAAACAAACACCCAATTGGGAATGGGATTGGTGAATGACCATTCTTCTTATCAATAAGAATTCCAATTCAAAAATAGAAAAGCCAAAATGTTAAGTCACACGGTAATCGCACATTAAGAATTTACAATCCATACAAATCATTAAACGAATTTTTATTGAGTGCCTAGTTCACATTTTGCTGAGAGAAAGTTCTTAAATTGTTGTATTATTAGAACAAGTTTTTCAATAAATAAGATTTATATATTTATGGTATAGCTAAGATTTTAATCAGAATATTGGTATTTAATTTTTAGTTTTTAATGATTACATAATATTACCCAAAATAATTCCTATCGAAATAACTCTAAATAAATGTGAATGTGAAGCAAACCACGTATCTACCTTTAGTGAAATTAAATATCTGTAGGATTTATGTATTATAATATATTAATCCTTTTCCAGCTTTCCTCAAGCTAAGCAGAGAATATGTGGCCCGATGGGGAGGTCTCCAGCGAGTTTGGGTCTTCAACCGGATGCTGGTCATGAGCGCCGATGCGGAGTTCAATGAACAACTGCTGAGCAGCCAGGAGCACCTGGTCAAGCATCCTGTCTATCGAGTCCTGGGCCAGTGGCTCGGCAACGGACTGCTCCTTAGCGATGGCAAGGTGTGGCACCAGCGCCGCAAGATCATAACACCAACGTTCCACTTCTCGATCCTGGAGCAGTTTGTCGAGGTCTTCGACCAACAGTCAAATGTCTGTGTCCAGCGGTTGGGGAAGCGGGCCAATGGGGAGATCTTTGATATCTATCATCACATTTGCCTGGCTGCCTTGGACATCATCGCAGAGACTGCCATGGGAACGAAGATCTATGCTCAGTCCAACGAGAGGACACCTTACGCGGATGCCGTCGATAAGTGAGTATACGAGTATATATATATATCAAATTATATAATATTCTATAAATCGTTTAAAAACTAAGTAGATAGAACAATTAAGTAAAAAGTGATGCAAAACATATATCTTTAGAAAAAATGCATTGCAAATTGTTTTTTTTTATGTATTAAATATAGCATTTTCTAAGAATTGATGCATTTGAGCGACAAATAAGAAACATATTTTAATTTATTATTCCTCATTAATTATTTGTATAAAAGGTTATTAACAGAAAGAATAATTTTAATTAAAAATTTAAAACTGGATGTAATACTCTTATAGCCAACTTTCCGGCGAAAATTTAATATGTCAAAAGTTCTATATACATACATAAATAGATCGATATTTCTTAATATAAATATTTTTTATATTTATTCAAATA
>JAJJHY010008789.1:3007124-3035663 GCA_021224005.1 Drosophila setifemur | reverse complement strand
ATTGTTGTTGACAAATGCGTTCCACAGAATGTTGCTAATGTTCCAGCAACATGTTGCTAAGCTGACACAAATAAAAGGTTTTAATACATATGCTGTTCAAGTCAATATCATAATAAATATAATAAATTTATAAATATATAAATTGTATACCAACAAACAAACAATCCAATTAATAAGTATTTAGTGGAAAACCAATAGATCTTCCACTTCTCCAAATAGTCGTTAATCTTGGTAACAGAAAGTTGTGTACATAGAATAACCACGCTTACAACTGAACTTGATTGGCCAAGACGAAAATTGCCAATACCCAGAGGGGGCGTTGGGATGAGCATCATCGGACTAGGGGGCGTGATGTGTGCGCCATCTGTGAGATACAAGATACTCTCGTGACTCGATGGTCGCACCGAGTTTCGTTGCTGATAAATATTTAAATGCTTACCTAACATTTATTGCTGCTGATCCCGGGGACGAGATTCGAAACTATTAAGCAAACCAATTTGCGGCAATTGAGTGGGGGAGGTGAGGACATCTGCAAGGAGCAGAAAGCATCTGTGTTGTCCTGGAAGGCAAACAAATCTTTTGTCGGTTGCGGTTGCTGGGGGTCACCGTGGCGTGTGGAGGGTGAGTTCGGTCAACCCTTTCAGGATTTGGACTGTCAAAAGTACATTTGCCTTGGTTACGCCACAGAAATATCCCCGAAGCATGTAATGACAATATCAGAGGGTTTCATACCCATCCCCATCTCCATTCCATATGCCTTTGCCTTCGGGGAGTTGCGAAGTTTCCGGGGGAGGGAGGAGGGAGAGAAGTTTTGAGGAGCTGAGCCAAGTTGAACCGAGTTTGTTGTGTTCCATTTTCATTTTGCGGCGTTGATGAAACTTTAATGACACACCACACGCAGCCAGAAGGGAAGCAGCCGGGCCATGTGTCCAGCTTGGGGCCTTCTTTTCCCTTTGTTTCTACTTGTATTTTGCTATTTTCCGGTTGCCTGCTCTCTCTCTCTCTGCTATTTTTCTGGACAATTTCATGTTGAGCCGGCTAATGGCGGTTAATGAAGCCAGTTTTATTGGGGATTCTGTGGGGCCGTTGAACCCGGTTTTGCAGCACTCCCAAGTTGGCCATATTTGCCGGAGTGTGTGAATGTATTTATGAGGCATTCATACGTCAATGTCAGGAGCAATTCCAAGTCCTCGCCAACGTACCGGTACCGTTCCGGAGTGCAATGGCCCAATGGCCACGTGTCCAACATCCAACATCGACTGTCTCGCGTATGCAAATGAACAAAAAATTTTGATGACCGCGCTATGACAACGCTGACAATGAAAACTAAGCGAACTGCAAAGCCAAACTCGGACTTTGTGGTTACGCAAAAACAGAAAACACCAATGCGAAGGCCCAAACAGAAAAAACGTCGGAGACCGACAAACGACGGCAGGATGGAAATCCTTTCACAGGCCTGCCGAATATGCGGTCCTGTCAAGCAAAAAAACAAAAATTAAAACAAAGACATAGCAACAATTTACATTCCCATTGTTTGCCTCGGCTACAGGCAAAAGTACACAAAAAAAAAACCAGTAGATAGTTAGATACATAGATGCACACACATACATATACAGTGCGGTTCTAGCTTATAAGACTTAATTGATATTTATAAATATTAAAATGCAATTTGTTTCAATTTCAATATATAGGAGAAATATAATTTAAATTTCAAAATAAAAAGTAAATTATTCTAGACTTTAAATTAAGAACAAATCTGGAACAAAGCTTTATTTTGTATTTGTTGTGTATATTAATAAATCTAAGACTATAGTTACGAAACGTAGTGTACCATCGCCTGTAAATTCCAAATGCAGTCGGTCAGCCGGCAAGTTTGCAAAAAGAAACAAGGCACAAATTCTCGGGAAGCGGCGACATCAGAAGTCTAGGCGATGGGTTCAAAAGGACTAAAAGGACCAAGGACAGTTAAAATGGAGTGCGGCAAAGACATAATACCCGCAAAGAGGTTAGACCACAACGAAGTTGGCAATAACCTTTAAACGAGTAAAGTAAAAAAACTAAGTGGAAAATAAGCAGGCAACCAAATGAATTAAATATGTTTAAGATTCTATTTATATATATATTTTTTATAGGATAAAATATATATTTAAAAAAAAAATTTATAACAAACCAAACAGGATTTTATAATATTTTAAAATATATTTTTGTATTGACTAAATTTGTTAATGAATAGATTAAGAAGTGTGACTATGAAGTAGGGTATTTACTAAACCCTGATAGCCAGCCCTTTTCTCGCCATTGTCGATTGTTGGCATTGTGGTCTGTGCTCTGTGCTCGGTGCCTTCTGTTGTTGGCAACAGGAAGCATTTTGCATGAATTGCCCATAAAAATGATATGCACATCAAGATTGCCCGATGCGAGCGCAGCGATAAGCGCGAAAATTTGCTTACTAGCTCGTTGAATGGAAATTGTTGGGAAACTGCAAAGGTAGAACATTCCTTTCTCATAACACCCGAGCTAATCGAGACGAACGACTCCTGGCTAGACATTTCATTTAGCAGCTGCAGCTAAAAGGCTGCCATCAGTCTCAGGCACGCCCACCGCCCACCGCCCATTAACCACCGGTTAACCACCCCTTCATCGCCTCTCACCTCTCTCATTAACTGTTACCCATTAGGCATCACGCATTACGGTGGCATACTATTAGTGCACTGAAAAAAATATTTTATTCAAGAATTTGCAATCGGTTTTATTTATTTTGTTTATACAAGATTTCTCATGTGCTAGAAATGTAACAAAGAAATTTTCACTTACTATATATGTATTCATTAGAAATAATAATTTATTCATAAATAAAGTTTTTATATATTTCGGATGCCTAAACTCTGGCATATCCAAAGATATTTTCAATTATTTATATTTATAAATTACTTTAAAAAATAAGGGGATATACAATGATCGATTTTTAAAGTTGAAATCAGTTTACTGTTCCAATATGGATATTTTTTTTAATTGATACAATTGTTGATAAATTAATTTTTCAGTGATTTCTATTAGAATTTTAACCTCTCATTTGTTAATGGAAGAGATCTTTTTTGTGTATGATATTGTACCATATTTTTTTTGGAGTGCCTTCACCTTCACTCTGTAGAATATTAATAGCCCGCATTCCGGTTTCTGGGTCCCCATTTTCCCATTTCCCCATTTCCCAGATGTCATATGTCAGGCGGCTGTAATAATACGGCTGATGACTGCGTTATGATTACTGTCAGCGCCAGGCACTCAATGAATAAGCAGATGAACGAGTAGCGAGTGTCAGCTTCTTATTTTTATATCCTTGTGGGCTTATCACGCACTAACCACCCACCCGCAAACCACCCTCCAACCAACCACCCACTACTCATCATGCCACATCGCCACATGTGACTTAAGGTGCCCCGGAGCGCCAACAACTTTGACTCGGCAACAATTTATCACAGCCAATTTAACCACTTAAGTGCGAAAAAGGTTTCCGAGCTGCCTCGAAACTGAAATGTTCGTTGTCGTTGGGCTATAAAGTGAATTGCATGCAGAATAAAAATAAAATATTGAATAAAATGGTTGCAACTTTTCAGGCTTTTCCGGCTTTTCCGGCTCGAAACCCTGACCACCGACCACTGAGAGCATTCGCTTGTGTGTGTGTGTGTGTGTGTGTGTGTGTGTGTGTGCTAGGGGAATGTATCTCGCCTGCTGGCGGCATTTATTTGTTTGCAATCTGTTTGCGAAAGAGCTGTCCGCAAGGCTTAAAAATCAGCATTTGCATGCGGACACCAACCAGGAACATAAAATATTGAGATACTGCCGTCTATATAGTATGTATGTACATGGGGTAATTGAAACAAACTGTTACCATAAACGAGCTCGTAGAATCAATATGAATTTAATAGTTTCCTGGTATCCGGATTTTTCTACTTAATTTATTGCCAAAGTTTAACGACAAATATACCATGATTGAAATCCAAAATGAACCTTTTTTAATAAAACCGTAAATAAATGCTCACTTTTAAAAATTAATAAAGACCTCCAAAATGTTGGATAATTTTTATTAAGTCCATTTAAACTACCACAACTTTGTGTTAATAACATATATTCAGCACTTTTAATGCTCTAAAATTGTTACAAAAATTGATTTAAAATCAGCCCGCATAGCTCTTGAACATATGGGAAAATGGTCTAAAGGATTTAACCGTCACCCCAGTTGAATGCTAGTAAATCGGCTTTCACCACTTTCTTGATTTTTTGTCCCCTCTTTTTTCCAAATAAGCGCACACACATATGTATGTATGTGAGTGAAAGTGCAAATTCATGTTGTGTTTGACAAAATCTGTATAAATCTAAGGACCAAATGCCATGCGGAACTCAAACCCTCTAAAGGATTAACGAGCAGGATGCGGAAAATGTGACCAAGGAAGGAAGCAGGAAACGGTGAGGTATTTGAAGCCATGTAAATGGATTGCTCCGGTCGCTGGGGATGTGGGTCAAAACGGGAATTAGCCGCCATTTCAGTGGGCTTGAGAGTTATTACCCAAGCACCGAGGTGCCAGCACTTGTTGCACTAGCCCCCGACCATTTCCCACACCATTTTCACACAATTTTCCCACTCATTACAAATTTGCATAATTACAGCAGCCTCCTGTGCGCTCATTACCACTTCTGAAGTAGACAAGTAGACATCGCGGGAGTCGGCAAAAAGTCCTTAAGGACCCAGGACTCCTCTCATAATCTGCCGACCGGAAAGCAAATGAGTTTTTCATAAGCGAAGTAGTATTAAAAATGCATGGATATTAAAAACAATTACGTGAAATTTCATTACCCCAACGCGTTTTTGCATACATAAAACAAATAAACTGCGCATAATGATGCTAATCCCTTAAGCCACAACAAACTGTTCGTGGCGGTGAGGGGGGTCGCCGAAAAGGGCGTCCAAGAGGGGCGTGGCTGGCCCAAAAAAAGGGCCATCAATTTGCATTGCGTTTGGCTCATTAGCGTCGCTGCCACTGACCACTTGTAAATTTGGCATGTCTATATGGGAATATTCGGAAAATTTATAGCCATGTCCACAACATTGAGGCAAACGAGGGGAGATTTTAAAGGAGGGAAGGGTTTATATATTAATCTTAACGTATTAAACTTTTTAAATAGTTTGGAATATATAACAAAAAAATAATCAAACATTTTAAAACTTTGATAGTAGTTCTCCCTGCAAATTTTATTACTCAATAAAATGTTCTTTTAAATTGGATTTATTTATTTTTTTGACACATATTTTAATTCCCAATTTTAGAAGTGCACCTCGCTTGTGCACTCTGCTTGGAAATGTACCCCATTTGACAAAATATTGCGGTTAGAGCTACGTCCGATGGTTCGCACACATTCCATAAGCTTGAATTACATTGAAAGCGGGGCGAAATATTTATTTAAAATATTTTCAATGGGTGATTTTTGCGTAATAATAATAATACGAGTAATTAAATGTCAATAGAATTAAGCCGGACAAAGTGGCACAAATGGTGGAATTTGAGTAAGAAAAACAATTATCATTCAGATGATATTGGGTTAATTTTAATAACAAATAATATTAAATTACACTGAAGCTGAGCAAAAGCAAAATAAGTTGAGAGTCAATTTTGAAGGAAATAAGGAATAATTTAAAAACCCCACTTGCTAGAACAATGAACTTCATCAATTGAATTTAGGATTTAAAGTAAATAATCTTTAATCTTTCTTAGTGGCATTATTATGAAAACAGATAGGCCACCCACCCACCCAAAAAAGTCTCGTCCAAACTCATTGGCCAGAATCGCTGAATCTGCAGTGGAAATTGCTGCATCGCTAAGCCGTAAGTCCAACAAGAAAAATCACTTTTCTCCGCCAGACGGACAGGATTTTCCTTTAAGTGAGGAGTGGACGGGGGGGAATTGGTCGGGATTTGCTTTCGATTTTCTGTGGGGATTGCCGAATGATTCCCGCTTAATATGCCAAACACAATTTGACTTTTATTCAATATGCAAAAGATACGCGTCAATTTGTTGCTTGTCCATGGAGTTTTTTAATCTAAGCTGAGATTTCTCATCCGGCGTCGTCCTTTTGGACGTCTTTTTACTTTACTTTAAGTCCTTACGTGGCTGGCATTAACTTCTATCTGCTGGATGGATAGTGGCAACATAAAAGATGTTGTGGCCAGATTTATGCTGGCAGTTTTACAGTTATTTTAAGCACTACGAGTTGGTAGTAACCGAGTTAAGAAATCCGCGAGATCCGACTTCCGAGAGGGGAAAGACAGCAGCAGCAGCAGCAGCAACAGCAACAGCTACTTAAGCCCACAGCTCGCAGAAAACTTTTGCAACTATTAAAGTCTTAAGTAGAAGAGGATAAACAGAAGCTGCTTCTCTGTCTCAGTTTCAGCTAACTGGAAATGCATTTCCACAAAAAAATAAAAAAAATAAAAGGTAATCAGTGATGGCAATTTGTCCCTATTGCGGATTATTTTGCATCAGCTCTCTGATGGAATGCCATTTTATTTACTTTTGGTTATTTATAAAATAAAAGGTTTTCTATCTAATATTTATTATAGTTTTAAAAAATAATGGTACTTATTTAATCCTACTTTTTATAAATATGGAATACAGGAGTAAATACAAAAACTGATAATTGCAATTATACATTCTTTTTATGTTCTAATATTTATTATAGTTTTAAAAAATAATGGTACTTATTTAATATTACTTTTTATAAATAAGGAATACAGGATTAAATACAAAAACTGATAATTGCAATAATACATTATTTTGTTGTTCATTTAAAATTTTTTTTATAACAATGCAGTTCTGGGGAAAAAAAGGGTTTTAATAAATCAAAATTTTAAGTGATTTTGAAAGTATTCAGAATAATTTTTATTTTCTCTATGCACGTATTATTTGTAAATTTTTCTTTAAGATTTAAAATCGTTTTTTTGGCATCACTGACAAGGGCATCACGTTGCAATGGGAAACTTTGTCTGGACTGTTCTACTTATGCGGCCTGGCCAACACTTTCCGTTTGTTTGTTCGAGGAAAAGACAAAAACTGACTTAAGCTCACATTATAAGCGATTCTAAAGGTGTTTGCTAGTGGGTCAGAATATGTGTGTTGCCCCAAGTGTACTGAATAGATAGAGTCAAGAGGATCTAGATAAAAATAAACAATATTTACTCTTATGGCTTATCATGCGTATCTATGTTTATGTAACTTAACACTTAAAATATTTAAATTGAAATATGAATGATTTAACAGAAATCCTCTACCAAAAATAAACTCATAATAACATAAACAGTTGTACTTTAATAATTATTCCATATTACTTAACAAATATTTAAAGCACGATTCTGTTTTGTAACATTTTTTTGACTTATGCTTAAGGCAAACGAAATGTCAAATAATTTTCCAATCGCTCCACTCGCATTTTCCTATAATATGCACCCTCTTTAGCCTTAAATCAATGTTGACAAAAGTTTTATTGGATAAGTTTGTTTAACGACAAGCAAAAGTAGACGCACACACAAAAGGCCAGGTAAAAAGGCAAAAAGTTCTTCTTCCTATTTTGTTGAAAAATCAAATTGAGCAAAAGTTGATCTCAAACAGGACGAAGCTCAAGGAAAGTGAAGTCGAAGGGGATTGGAGGGGGAGGATGAGGAGGAGGAGGGGGAGAATGCTGCAAAAGTTTTTGCAGCAAAAATCATTGGACGCGGCAAGTTTGCAATTTGATTTGTGTTCAATGTGCGCGCAATTGATTAGCCATTCTGCCAGTTTCCAAATGCCAGCACTCAGATACTTTTATTCACACGAAGATTATTTACCTGCTTTTTGGAAATAAAATATCGAGCATCGAATTCAGAAGTCTGGAAAATTTATTAAATTAATTTGGGAAAACAAGAATCTCTATAGTGAATATTATTTTATTTATATTAGAAACTGAAACAGGAAATGGGAGTTTTACTTTATCTTAATAGATGATATTTTTTCTGATCCTTATTAAATATTTCATTAAGATTTTTATCAATTATTGTTTCTAATATCTCTTTAATAGTTCTATGATTTGTTTTATCCTGAATGTTTTTTTCAGCGCATTCACCTAGAAGCAGCTGCTATCTTCATCCGCAAGTTTGCTAGTTTTGCAAGTGTGCCACACTAAAATTTTGCGGCCAGGAGCAACAACTGTTGCAGGACTCCCCTCCCCGCCACACACATTGAGGCAGATCCTGGCACAAAGGCCCTGCATTGTGGCTTTGCAGCCGCAGACTCCTGCTGTTTAATATGCTGTTAAATTACATTAAAATTTGAAAAGAGTTGGTCGACTGCGGATTGCTCCCTGCCTGATAAGCGCATTACGATACGAGTATTTCTGTGAATTCATTTATGTTTCCTGATCCGTGGTAGAGCTGAGCAAATGGTGAGATATCCACGACTTCAATGTCAGGCGGTCATAATTGGCTGGCAAATAATTTAATGCGAAATCATGACATGCCACGGCCCACGGCCCATGGCATGGCTTTGGGTGGAGAGAGAGTCTGTGGCGCATTTAAAATGCAATAACCGGATTAGATTGTGTTGTTGCCATATCGGCATGTCCTTTTTGGCCGGACTCGCATGTTACTCTGGTATTTATAGAGTTTTAACGCAATCGCAATTTCGGTTGACATTTTGCGCTCTCGGCCATTTCCCACTTTACACACTCTTCCACCGTATTCCATTGTTGGCAGTTGCACAGCCTCTGGTTGTCGATAGACGTCTGCGGGTCTACAGGTAATCCTCCCCTCCACCCCAGGAATCCTCCCAGAACATCCCCACATTTCCCCCGTTCTAACGCTGTCTGCTTTATGAAAAATGCATTCTGTCTGTCGTCGCTGTTCCATGAAGCGAGCAACGGCCGTGTGGCTAATATAATTTCATTTGGCTTTTGAATTCGTTAGTTCTGAGTTGATATTTCACTTTTGGCATTGCCAAATACGAGTATCTATCTATTCATTTAAGTGGCTTAAATTTAATTGCATTTATTGACCACCACATTGGCTATTATGGTTGACTTTGATTATGGCAATTAAAAGAGAAGACAGCTCACAAAATAATTTAACTGAAATTACAAAACTAACTTAAGATTTATATATATGTATCCTAAAAGTTATACTGGAAAAAACTGACTTTAGTCAATTGAAGTAATATGGGTTCTCTGGATATTCTTATTAAGTTTTCTTATCATTTTAAGGTAAAAGTAGTAATGATGAAATAGAGAGCCAGAAATAAAATGTATTAAACTGCTTTAAAGCAAAATTTACTTTGAAAACAGAAAAACATTCAAAAACAATTCGTATACTTACAGATATATATACAGATATATATAAGAGTTATAATTAAAAACTCACTCATCTCTGAAGAAGGAAATTATTGATAAACAATGAAAAAACATATACCTTAAATATTTCCAGAACAGCTAATAAAATCATGGAGAGTGCTAATCAGGGCTCAAAAAAAAAACTTCCCATCGTTATTTATGTATGCAAGGAATTGAGTGTTTTTTTTGGAGATTGGTAAATTTTGTCTCCTTCCCCCAATATCCATGTCAAACAACTTTTGAGAATAAATCTCATAATTTTTATGCCTTCCATCAATCACAAGCTTGACACTTCCAACACCTGTGGCCGTGTTCCCAGCATCCCCCTTCTTTGGGCATTCTTTTTTTTTTTTACCCTAGCTTTTCATTCGATTGATGTTCGTACAAATTAAACCGAAACCAAATGCAAATAAGTCAATTTCTGTTCAAATAAGAGGCGAAATTAATGCGCCACAAAATAAATACGACAAGATAAATGTTTTTTGGCACTGAGCGGGTGCCAAGTAACAAGATAAACTGATGGCGGAGTATCTCACGGATGTGCGGGTGTGCTAATAAAAATACACGAGCACGAGTCCTGCGAGGCGAGTCCTTGTAAAATGTGTGAAGAACGCCGCCGGCCGTATCTGTTAGGGAGTGGTGTGTGTGTGTGTGTCTGAGTGTGTGAGTGTGTGGGTGTGGGCCACGTTTAGCATTTCAAAAGGCGTATTGTTTATTTTTACCAACTCTCCATCTCCATCGCCATCTCCTGCTAGCCCATCTCTCTCTGTTCTTTCACATTCAATGTTATTTATCTGCGTTTTCCCTGCCGTCCTTTGTAACCCAAGTTCACTTTCAGCTCGCAGCTCGCTTTTGTAGTTAACTTCTTTGTAGTTTCGTTTGCTTATTCATTTCCTTTTTTCCACACCCCCACCCCCAGCCCCACACACGAAAAGTTATTCTTTCCTCCCACAATGAAAATGAAACGCATGAGGAAAATAAGCGCAAAGCCGGAGAACTTGTCACGTGATAAACTCGGAGAGGAAAAGAATGTCACGTACCAAGAACGCAGCGACAACCTTTGCCACTTAAAGTTTTAAGTTCTCAGACAAAAATATGTTTTAATTCCATAATCAGTTCGCACTTGGCCAAAAACCCAGAAATCAATTCCCCATTGTTTGCCCAGCACCGAATGTCCTGCCCCCAGAAGAGGAAAATAAAATCCTAGCATAATTTAGGGGACGACGAATGCTGGTCACGTAGGACACCTCCCCTTGTCCTCCTTATCCCCAGCTGTTTGGGTGCACTTAGCATTGCTACATAATTTCTGATGGCGTCATTTTAAGAATTATGAATGCCACGTGACTTTCGCCGGGCAAATAAAAGAGTCCGGAAATCAGTCCGGGAATCTTGCGCTGCTAAGCAAAGCCGGAATCAAAGCATTAGGATCTCTGAGTCGAAAGCGAAATAAAGAAAATTTGTGTCAAGCTTTCTTTTCCAATAGAGAAAACCTTTAAAGTTAATTGATGGGATTTTTGAATTACCGGGAAAGTTAATCCTTTGGAATTTGTATAGAGAAACAACTATACAACAAATAAAATAAAAGGAATTTATAATAAGGAAGGTTAAACTCTCAATTGAGACAAAATAATTTGATTAAATCTTAAATTTTGTATGGATGTGTACATTTTTAAGATAATGATAATTTGTGCTAATTTCCTGAGTAAATAACATCGAGTATTCCATAGTCAAAACTGTCACATATAAATATTTAAAATAAAACGGGTTGTCTTTACTGAAATATTAACCAAATAAATAATTCTAATTGACAACAGTATTACAAAAATATTAATATTGTATAACAGGTAGATCAAAGATTTGGAAGTGCATTATAAAGACAAATTAAAATGTAAATGAAAGAATGCCAACTAAGGTAAAATCCGATTATTCCCACATGAAAACAAAAGTTCCCTGTGATTTCCGACATAGCCTTAAAGTTGCTCAAGCTCTGCGGCTGCTGAGTTTAATTTATTTCGTCTGGCCAAGAGCAAACGGACATCTGGCGGACAGAAAAACACCTCGGTGACCGGTCAAAGGTGTCACACATAAACCATTCAATCTGACAGTCAGCTGGGAGATATAGAATCACAGAGACACAGAGACACAGGATATAGCCATAGACAATGACAATGCCCCGCCACTTGACCGCAGCGAAACTTTCGATTTCACCACGTTAACGTGGCCAGTTTGACACGTTCCCGCCCGTTTTTCCCACCTTTTCCATCGTTTTCCGTGTGCAATTTATTTTTTCCTGCACATTTGTCGGGAGGGAGTTTTTTCCCCCAGTCCAGACCAGTCCAGCCGCTCCTCCGGCCGCTCCATATTCATTCATTTCGGTGGTGCAAATTGCGCACGAAACATGCGAGTGTTGAGTGCACAAAACCAATTTGTAATAAAGACGACGACGATGGCGAGGAAAAACAGAGAAAGAGCGCAGAGAAAGCGCAATGCTTTCCATTCCATTGTTCATGGGTTGTTGTGCTCGGTATTTGGGGATTTTCGGGGAATATATATTGTATATCCGAAAATTCTTGAAGTTCGGCAAAAGCATTTAGATAGGTGAGGAGTGTTTTATGTCAAAGAAGAAGGATTAATAACATGATTATTATTTATTTGTTATTTAATAATGGAAGAAATTTATTAAATATTTAAACTCGACAAAGACACAATTAAATATTTACAAGTTTTAACAATTTTTAGAGAATATTAAATATGTAATATTATTTTAAGAAATATATTTAATACTTAGAGCTATATTTAATTTTGTATATTGTGCTTATGGATATTTTTACTTTCGGCAAAAGCCATAAGATGATTGGGAAATATTTTATTTTGATGTATTTTAAAGGACCCAATTGAATCAATTTTAGCTGAGTTTAGTATTTTATTATTATTTGATGATTTTTGAATTTTTAGAGAATATTAAATTTGTTATATTATTGTAAGAAACATATTAAATACTTAGAGCTATATTTCATTTTGTATATTGTGTCTCTGGATATGCTTTACTGTTGGAAATATTTTATTTTGATAATGCAATATTAATTACATATATATGATTAATTTTTCGTTAAATAATGTAAGAAAATATTAAAATTTTAAATACGTAGAAAGACACAATAATATAGGTAGTATTATATATTAGTGTTTTATTATTTTGAAATGTTTATAGAATATTACAAATTTCTTATTGTAGAAAATCCATTAAGTACCTACAGACATCTTTATTTTATGTACGATATATTTGTATTGGATATCCAATGTATTATATCAAGAGGCATCCCCTAGTCGAGAGGGTGGAGCAGTTCATTATAGTGGTTAAGGGATAGATGCCTGGAATGACTGGACGGAGTGGGATTATGCGGCATCAAAAGATGTTGACACATCACGCAGTCGACCTGCCCTGGCATTTGAATGTTTTCAATTAACTTTATGTAGATAAATAGCAAAAAGAACAACAACTAGCCACGTTGATTGTCTCCGCCGGCTCTTGGTTCCGTCGGTTCTCTGGGCAGGCCAAGTTGGCTCTTTAAAGTGATGGCCAAAAAGGGGCGCCACTGAAATGAAACATTGCACTGGCTGTAAATTACGCTTACGGGGGAGTTGGTCGGGTGGTTATTTGGGTGTGAAAAAGGGAGTTGGCGGAAATTGCATTATCAGCGTCAAAAGGCAAGGGCACAGAGTCGGTAGACAGCAGACAGGGGGGGGGGAGCCCCCCTCGTGTTTGCCGCCGGCTTTTGCCGCTGCCACTTCCTGCCCGCCGAGACAACAAATGCAACGCCAACAGGACAATGAGTTGTGATAGCACAACTTTTGCAGCGGCGTCGCGCGTTGCGCATAATTACCGTTAGAGCGGTACAGACTGCGGCTTCCTAAGGGGGTGGTGGGCGGTGGGCGGTCGTGGGCGTGGGCGGTACGTTGGGTGGTTTCACACTTTCGCCCAAGAGACTGATGAGCAGTTTATGACTTGACGCTTTCACAGTGTATTTAATATCGTTTTTGTGGCGCATTTACGCGTATACAAGCAGTTAACATAGAGCACTGAAAAAAATAGTTCTTAGGTATTGCAAGTAGATTAAGACAGTAATTAGAAAATCAAACTTATTGAAGAACTTATTTTCTTATTTTGTATATTAATAACTATTTTAGTTATCAAATAATGTGAAGCAACTGTTGTGTTATTGGAACCAATCTTTTTTTATTTTGAATTGTTAATAATTCAAATTGTTCATGGCTAAATGTGTTATACAATAATTCATTTTTGGATTCTTTAATATTTCAGAAATAGCCATGTTGCGGGTTACTTTTAAAACTTTTAAATTACATACAAATTAATTGTTAATTTAAGGAATTGAACTTTAAAAGAAATCATATTTTGGAAAGTGCTCAGTGCAGCTGCAAAGTAGATAACCACCACTGGCCATTGTTCATTCCGTTTATATAAAATTTTAATGAATTGTAAAGCCAGGACATCTTGGAGCAGCACCAGCGGCAGAAGGAGAACACATGTGCTCCTCCATCCGACAAACATTATCGCAGTCTCCACTTCAAGTTCAATAAAGTTGAGTGCCTGGCACAAATGGAAATTTTACGCATACCCATCGAAGCGAAGGGGGGAGGTCCGGGAAAGTCCGGAAAAGTACGGAAAAGTGCGGGAAAGTGCCCTTTAAAATCACTTTATTATGCCGGCAAGCAAGGAAATTTTGTTGACTCCCCCACGTGTTGGGGGCGACAATTTTATAAGAAAATTCCTATCGAACTCCGGCATCGGTCTCCGGCATCGGTCTCCGGCAAAATGTCTTTCGACCGATAATAACCCACCCGGCACGCGCTTTAATCATGAAAAATCATATTGAATGCCCTGCTCTGCACATGCTGATAGGCACAGTCACATGGAGAGGGTGGGCGGTGGCGTTTGCCTGATAGTGGGCGTGGCAGCCATTAAATGAATATTTCAACAAATTTGCTTTTACAAGCTCCTCGGCTCGGCTCGGCAGGATATTTAAGAGCAAGCCAAAGACGCACAGGACACACACAAAACAGCTGCACAATTTCCGTTGGAAACTTTGCATTCGAAAGTTTTTGTGTGCGACTTTTGACAACAACAACAATCGCTACAATGGGGGGAAAAAAGTTTCTTTGAGGGATCATTGCACTTTCAGATACTCTTACATCTGCATAAATGGATTTCCAAAAAAGAAAATAGATTGAAGACAAATTAAACACCCATTTTCAAACGTCTGCTAGCTATCAGGATTAAAATAAAGTATTTAAAAGAATGTTGTTCATTAAAATAATGATTTTCTAAGGTAATATATACAAATATTATTCTGTATACTTTAATTTGTAAAACTGCAACTATTTTTTTAGTTATATCGAGTTTTTTAACTGATTTAAACCCACATAATATTTGGCTACTTTCACGGCTGTTTGTTCTTTTATCCCTATGGAAACCATATTTCAAGCATTATGCCCGGCAGGATATATACACTTCTATGACAAGTTGGAAGTTTCCGCCGCTTGCATTTCAATTGCGTTGCCAACGCCGTCGACATTTACATGCCAAGTCATCGGCCAAAGTATCCCCCCGCCGGGCAAGGGCATCCCATCCCATCCCATTCCATCTCTTCCCACCCTGGCCAACCCACAATTGGAGAAAGCAGCCGCCTGCACAGTGCCGTACATCTCTTTGACTCTAATAGATTTTAATCAGCCGCAGGACATGCGCCTGGACGACAAGGACAACGACGAAGACGACACGCTGTTATGGCCCCCAAACCGCCGGGCGAATGTCGACATTCCAAACGCAGCTGAGAATCCGATGAGAATCGCCCGGAGCAGATCAGGACTCGCCTTTAATTACGCCAGTTGTGGAAAGAAGTGAAATTCTAATTTCTTATTCCATTTTAGGCATACTTTTAGTCGCATTAGGCCCACTAATTACTAACGGCTAAAAAGCGGGACATCCAGATACTTTTACGCCAGCGGAAAATGGTTAGCATTTAGCTGTCTAATAATTTGGTTTAAATTGAATTTAAATGATATCGAGGCTTTAACTAGGGTTTCTTAATTATATAATTTTATCTATATAGATACAAAAATTATTCATTTTATATATATCTAAACTTCTCGGGAATATTAATAGAGAATCAATCAATTGGTATTTCTTAGATTTGTTTAATACATTTTTACAAACGAGTTGTTTCCATATAGAAATGTTGTTAATTATACAATTTTATCTGTATAAATAAAAAAAGAATAATTTCATTTGTTTTTAAGTTTCTCGGGTTTTTTAAATAGAAACGAATATAAATAGAGAAGCAATATAATTATTTTTTTAAAGAGATTGTTAATTAAAATTAAATTGCAAATGAATTTTTTCCATTCAGAAATGTTACTGGAAATCATTGCTTTGAATCTTCCTGGTACTTAATGATTATAAATAGAGAATAAATTTCATTGGTATTTTTTAAAAGCGATTGCTAATTAATATAGGGCTAGAAAAAACTTAAAATATTTGTTTAATACATTAAATGAGTTGTTTCCATTCAAAACGTTGCGTTGCTTTCAATCTTCCTGGTACTTAATAAATATAAATACATATTTTTAAGACATACAAATTTAAACTTTGTTGAATCTCAAAATTAACGAAAATACAAACAAACTAAATTTTGATACAGTTTTGGGATTTCTTTAAGTTTTTCATACATGTCTTTATGATCATCAAGTTTTTCAGAGTGCTATTTAATGGGTTGAAAAGCTAAAACATTTACCCAATGATTAAAATGTCTTTCGTTGTGGCCAGTGGATGAAAGTGGGTTGAGAGTGGGGCACCCACACAATTTGCCGGCAACACCTTCGGGCCAGCGTGGAGCACACACACCTCTAATGAGCCACTCCAAAAACATCCTTGGAAAATGCAGCATTTTTCCAGCACTTTGACACGTTCGCTGCGAAGTAGGGTGTATACTTTTATTTGCGTAATTGGCCAAATGCTGAGTGATGTGGCCAACGACTTTATGGCTGAAACACAAATTTAATGCCCTTATCGGCATCCGTTCTTGGCCATAAAATGGCCCGCATTGAGTATTTTGAGAGGGCGGGTGGTGGTGATGGAGGAGGAGATGTCCATCGGTTTCTTTCCATCTGTAGCTTCAATAAAAGTGTCCAATGAAACGCTTGTAATGAGCATCGAATGTCCGCTTGGCTTCCCCGACTTCTGACCGTCCGGCGAAAGTGTTTTAAAATGCAAAGTATCGTTATTTGTGGGCATCGTTAAATTTCATTTAAAGCTGCCAAAGCGACCTCTGACCCCGCAGCAGCAGCAGCGGCAGCGGCAGGGTCACAGTTCCTGCTTCCGCTTCTGCCCTCGCTTATCTTGTCAGTGTCATCTTTATTGGCTGCCATTATGGTCCTGCGGGTGTCCATAATTCCGCATGTAATTTCATTACCCACACAACCCACAAATTGCCACGCCCGCCGATATCAACAACTTTATCGGTACTTTCGAGGCTTTTTGCCGGTGGAGGGGGTGGAACTTAAAGATTAAATAGAGCAAAGGGATGATTTCTGCATCCCTGGAATTAAAATGATAGTTTTATACTAGTATCTTCAAAAAGTTCTGCATCTCTTAAGAAAACCTTATTTCATTTTATATGGAAATTAATTAATACAAAACTTAATAGTGAATGCACAATATAAACCTAAACAAAAAGGGATGTATTCAGTTTTGTACCTAATTTATTAATATTTCCTAGTGACACAATGTTAATTCTGTCTTAGTGCACTTGTCATAATAGAATATGCACATCAATTTAATCATGAGTCTTCAAAAACAATTTATTCTAAGCATGATTTATTAAATGTACTTTAATTAAATTAAAATGATTAAAAATACACTAATTAGAATATCCACGCGGTTGATTGATTTTTTTATTAATGATATGTACCGACTCAAATCAGGGGGTGGTTGGAGATACTAAGGATAATAAGATAATGTATACTTGTAATAATAAATAATAACTATCTACAAAGTTAAACAGTAGTACTATATATTATTTTTTCTTTTTTTTCAAATTAATAATTGATTTGTTTTGTGAGATTTCTTTATAAGCTTACCTTTTGATTTTTAATTTTCCCCAAAAGAAATAAAATCATTCAACTGTATGTAGACCTTTTATAATTCTAGACGCTACTTTTTATAAACACACACATTGTTTTTTTTTTAACAAAATATTTAGGAAAAAACCGGACATGAATGCATCAATAAATTAAAACTTAATTTGGCAATATTTCCTCCTCCTGGTCGTCGTGGACTCGCATGCAAAGCAAAATGGTTCCGATCATGCAACATAGCTATTGGTGGATTAATTTATAATTAAACTAAAAAAAGAAGTTAAGTTTTAGCAAACCGTTGTCCCCATGCTCAGCTGAAACCAGAGGTGGGTGACCCCGCGCTTATTTGACTCCAGCATATTCCCAGAGACGATCCAAACGAACATCTTGATCACGCAGTAGGCTACCAGAAAGATCAGAAACTGAAAGTATCTGCAAGTAGTTTATGTAGTGAGCTCAGATACTCCCATTCCGACGCACCAATTCCAGTAAAAAGAATTTTTCCCGCATCGTCGCATAAACTCCAAATACTAATGCAACCATTATGAAGCAGCTAATAATTAAACAAATGAAAATCAAGGGATTCTGGCCAGAGTATTCACAAATGATTCCGATATTTACAACAATTTCCCCAGCATTCGCAACCTATGGGAAAGGCAAAGAGTTTATTCGGTCCGACTAGCTAACTAACTAACTAGACTCACTCCGGAAAATATTATTACAATTATTAGTCCAATCTTTAGACCAATCGTCGGACAAGAGCACATTATACTACAAATTTTGTCTGTAAACAAACTGAAATGACATATTTAACAAATATAGCTATATTATATAATATAATTATATAATATATAGTTTTGAACATTGAAACATTAACTGAGCGGCAAAAAAATAGCAAAGGCTAACAATTATGTCATAAAAAAAACAGTTTTATAACGGTTTGTTAAGAAAGTCAAGTTGGATATATATAATATATATATATATATATATCAGGGTGATTTATATCTATACATGCACATAAATTACGTTTGTATCAATTAAGTATTGGCCTTATTGTTCGATCTCTTGCTTTTGACATCTCTCTTAAATGTATTACCATTAAAAGCCCTGAACATTTTGTCTGTTAACAAACTGAAATGACAAATTTTACAAATGTATTATATATTTTTGTAAATTTGTATAAAAGCTCAGTCACTAAAACATAAAATAAATAGGCACAGAAAAACTTAAGAAAATAAATTGATAAGCAAGTCATTTAAATTTGTTTTCAGATACTTCAAGAGTTATATATATACATATACATTATATTTTATACCACCAGTAACAGTACGTCTTAAAAAGCGTATTTAGTTCATATTTTTGATGCATTTAAGATTTCCAACAGATTTAGATAGTACGACTAACTTGTTTAATTTACTAGGCTAAGTAAAATTACTGTAACTTTTCGGAAAAATGCTTAACAATTACAATCTATTTATAGGAAGTACAAATTAAATATACAATCAAGGGCAAATAAACCAACTTACAACAAAATTGAAAGTGATTTCTGAAAATAAATATTTAAAAAATTGTATAGGGAACAGACGATATTTTTAAACTATTAATACATTTTCAAAAGTTATAAAAATGAAGACAGATATTATTTCTCAACATTAAAATGCATTAATACAATTCCACAGACTGTAATGAGGACTTGTAATATTTTTTATTCAAATATTATTAGATTGGAGATTTCCATGAAATGATTAACTTGAATTATCAAAAAATGACGCGTATACCTATTTCCATTATTTTAAATAATGTTGCAATTCAAAAGTCGTATTAATAATATGCCTTGTCATAGCATACGGAAATTGAGAAGATATTTTGGAAAACCGCAGCAGATTTTCCTCGTTATAACCCGTTAAAAAGTCCTTTTCTGTGGTATTTGCAAAAATGTGACAACTTTTTGAACTAGTTATTTACAAGTGCTAAGCCGCAAGATGTTTAAGTGGCTGGTAGATGGGTTTTGGTTTTTGGAGTACGGAGTGGAGTCCTTGGATCCCTTGCCACATGTGGTGGGAGCAACGAGGATAACAAAGCGGCCAGCAGCAATGCCAACAACACTGTTGACAATTTCCAGTTGAAGGCACAAAGCAGAGACATCTCCCCCTGCTTTTGGGGGGTCCTGTGTCTGTATCTGTGTCTGGCCTGTGTGTCCTGCTAAAATAATCGCCACAATAATCTGTCAACGACAGCTGCTGATGTCATAAAAACCTTTTGAAGATGTCGTTGCCGGAGTCCTCGTAAGGACACGCACAAATACACAAATACACAAGCACACCGAACAGGCAGGCTAATGATAATTTGCCACAATTTACACTCAAACCAGCCGCAGCAACAGGACCTTCGTCCTTTTCCCCATTCCATTCTCCTCCCCCCACAAAATGGCTGCGATAAAATCATTGATGAAGCCAGAAGCTAATTGAATGTTAATCGCTTGGCATTGACATTGCACGTGGCAGGATGGCAGCCTGGCAGCCAAGAGCCAGAGCGGGCAGACCCCGGGAAATGGGAAAAAGGAAAATAGAAAACTCCAACCCCCCATTTCCACAGATGCGCACCGATAAAGCTCAAAAGGTAAGCGGTCGATTTGCATAAAGAAATGATAAATCAACAGAAGCGGCGACCTTCAAGATGCGCCTGCACTTGTTTGTTTTGCCCGGAAAACGAGGCAAATAGAATACAAACAGGCTTTAAATTAAAAATTAAATTTTAATCAACCTCAAGGATGCGTATCAGCTGGGGTGAGTCTGGGGAGTCCTGGGAGCTATGCTCTTTGTCTGCTTCTATGACATATCGCGATGGGTCCGCTTTCTTTTCTTCTACTTATGCCCGACTTGTTGTTGGCATTAACTTTGTGGAAAATTCAGAACAATTTGTCTGGGATTACTTTATAAGGGGGAGGTTTAGGTACATATCTCTTTAAAGAACAAACTCTGAACTTTGAATCATTTTTTGTTCATTAAAAAAACAAAACTCAAATTACAAAGAAAATAAATAGGAACATCGAATACTGAAATCATTTATGAACCAAATTATTTATCATTTAGAAAAAATCATTGAATTGAATATTTTTTTGTATTGTTGTTTTAGATTTTCTCGATCAGATTTTCCCCTTACAAAACACAGATTCACAGAATCCCTGCAACTACATGCTTTCCATATTTCGCCTTGGGAAATGTAGTTTTGTTTGGCCCAAATATCGAGTGGCAATTAACAGGCTATGGCCATAGACTTTGCACCCGAATATGAAACATGGAAACCAGTTGGCCGAGAACAAGGCAACAAATTTCCATTTTCCGTTGGCGAAATGTTTCAATTGCATGCTACTCGCACTGAGACCTGCCCCTGACAGCAGTCACATTAAATGCAGCTACAGTCACAGTCCGGCAATAATATTTACATTTACGGTATCGGAATCCGTACCAATGGGTCCGGCCCTTTTGTGGTTCCACAGAGTCACAAAGTTGCGATGGCAATACAAATGCAAACAGACGGCCACAACAGCCACAGCAGATGCATCAATTGTCTAATTGTTTGCCGAGACAGAGTCGTCATAATGTCCATCAAATGGGGAGAGGGCAGGAGGGGGGAGGGGAGGACATTCCAATGGATCCGGCGTGTCCTTGTTTCAATCTATGGGACTTACAGTGTCTGTGACGGCGTCTGGAGTGTCATCCACGGAAGAGAGAGAGAGACCTGTGGGATAGGTAAATTTGATTTATGACCTATTATGCATCTTATGTCCAGCCATAATTTAATTATACCAGACATCCAGCCAGCCAGTCGGGCAAAACACAAAACACCAAACACCAGACACCAAACACCGACATTGTCTGCAGTTTTTCGGTATTACGACGGTATTGCACTGAAAAAAATTTAGAATTGATTCAAATATTTATTCCATTTTTGTAATATCTAAAGCTTTCCTGGTTTTAAATTACTGTATTAACTGTTTTTTGGGAGCTTTGCTGATATGAAAGTCATTATTATTAATATTCACTAAAATAAGCTACTTAATTTAAAGAAATATAAGTTTTAAAATATTAGATATTTAAGATATTGGGTTAATACTAATACTGATTTATTAAAGTAATAGAGCAGAAAGATAACTTTAACTTAAGGTTGATTATTATTTTCGTCATAGGTAAGAAAATATGAACACAACTAATTTTCGATTCTTTATCACATATTTTTGTTCTATATGCCATCTATAAAGGAATTTAAATAAACCATTATTAAACTTAGCATTTAAATACTTACAAATATAAAATCAGGCATATTCCTTCTAATATCAAATATTATATTTATACTAATTTTATTATTCCATAATAATGTAACTCATTTTCCTCTCTGTGCCTGCCAGCTTAAATACTCGTACACAATCTGCCAAACATAATGCTGTTATTTAAATCATGAAAATTCGCTTACCTAAATTGCATTGCAACAATTGCTGGTGGATCCAAATGTCTCCCTCTCTCAGTCCGCCCCTTTTTGTCTGCCTCGTTTTGGGGCAGTTTGGGGCAGAGTCAAAAACTCGAATGACAATCTCAAGCCGAAATGTAAATGTAATTAAAGTGCACTTAGGCCACACACATGGTCTGTCTCTGTGTGTGTGTCTGGCATGCGAAATGAAATTGAAATAAATTATTGACTAATTGTCAACTCGGATGAGGACGAGGACGAGGACAATCTGGCACACAAAGTCATGTGACTGTGGCAGGGGACACGGGGCGTATGCGCAATCAAATCGCAAATCAAAACTAAGGGAACAACAACAACAAATGCTGCTAATTTGCCTAGGAAAAATTCGAAGGCAAGGGGAAACCTTCCCAGATTTTTGGACACGTTTTCATTTAATTTGATTGTTATTGTCTGGGCCTGAATGTTGGACAGCGGGGAATTGATCAGCTCGATTGCAAGTCTCATTAGTGTCATTTTAAACAGGACATCGCTTTTAAATTGCCCAGTGGATACTCACTCTTTAATTTGGAACTCAAAGTGGAGTTTTCTTCTTTAATATTTCTTGGAGTATTTTAATGACTCTTAGAGCTGGCATATATATTTAAAAGGCATTTATGTTAATAGCAAAGACCATTTATTTAAAAATCGCCTCGGACTCATAAATTAAGAAGTTTAAAAACTTTAAATATGCTTAAATATTGCTAAATTGCTCTGCTTTAAATATCAAAGGAAATATTTGAGAAGAGCACAAACATAAATGGTCTTTCAAATAGAACGGGTCCAAACAGTCTAATTTTCATTATTTAAAAAAAGTTATAAATTTAGAAATAGAAAATAAATGGTGCCTTTTGATCGTCTATATATATGATGATTAAGTTTTTATTATTCAAGAAAAGTTATAAATTTAAAAAGAAATATATATATAATGATTATATTATACAATATTAAAAACTATATTTATAGGTGTGTATAAATAATAAAATATATAAAAAAATTGTCTTTATTATGTGCGGAATATATTATAAATTTATTATGTACATTTCACACCTTTCCCTCGATATTATTGATTTCTTTATTACCACACTATCCCCACCTTTCGATTATGCAACTTAAATTCGAGTTCGAGTAACTCCGCTAAAATATCACTGTCAAAACACGAATTTGGATCTGTTGATTCGCGATCAATTGTCTTTGTTGCTCTTTGCCGCCTGTCAGGGGATTCAATTGAAATCCATTAATGGACCATATCCATAGCCCATTGGCCCACATGTGCGGTGGTTGAGCACTTGGCAAATGTCAAGATTAAGCTTCGAGGGGGTCGAACGGTTTATGTGGAGCTGTGGTTATGCGGAGCAGAGCATTAATATCCGCTAATTAAGCAGCGATAATTGTAACAAGTGCAAAGCTACGACCAAAGATTGCCAAAAAAACATTGAATCCAATTAAAGGCACATGCCACGCCCCCGCCATATGCGCGACCAAGACCAAATCCAAGACCCCAATGAAGGCCGCTCCAATCGATGACGTAGCAGAAACCAGTTGTTATTACAAATAAAGCCCAAAGTCTGGCCCAATGTCTTTCTTGCCCCATTGTTCCGCTGGAAGGTCTAACTCGGCTCATGTTTAATTTGCAACAATCGATTTCTGTCTTTATTAACCGCCGAAAAAACATTAACAAGAAGCTTTAACAGAAAAATAATAGCCCATCGAAGTGCTTAGAAACCCCAGTGGGTGCCGAAGCCATCGAAGCTCATATGGGAGACACTCTCGGCGGGCGAGTAGTGGACCGTCTGGGAGCTGCCATAGCTGGACACGCCCAGGGCGGGGGCATTGTGGGTGTAGGTGGTGGCCGATGGTCCATGGTTCACATTGGTGGTGGCCAGAACGGGAGCGGGAGCAGCATAGACGGCTGGGGCGGCATAGGTCTTGGTCAGCACGGGTGCAGGAGCGGAGTACACGGTCTTGGCCACGGGAGCAGCATAAACTGGAGCAGGAGCGGAGTACACGGTCTTGGTCAGCACGGGAGCGGGAGCGGAGTACACAGTCTTGGCCACAGGAGCAGCATAGACTTGAGCGGGAGCGGAGTACACAGTCTTGGCCACAGGAGCAGCATAAACTTGAGCGGGAGCAGCATACACAGTCTTGGCCACAGGAGCAGCATAAACTGGAGCCGGAGCGGAGTACACGGTCTTGGCTACAGGAGCAGCATAAACTGGAGCGGGAGCGGAGTACACGGTCTTGGTCAGCACGGGAGCCGGAGCAGCATACACAGTCTTGGCCACAGGAGCAGCATAGACCGGAGCATGAGCAGCGTAGACCGGAGCAGGAGCAGCGTAGACCGTTTTCTCCAGCACCGGAGCCGGAGCAGCATGGACTACAGCCTTGGCCACAATGGGAGTGGCCTGGGTGTAGAGTGGAGCAGCATAGGTGGTCTTGGCAATGGCCGGGGTGTAGACGTTGTTCTGGATCCTCGTGTCCGACTTCCTTACACTCGAGTAGGGCGTATCCACAGCTTTGGAGTAGCTGGAAACGGTGCCGGCGAAGGACCTCACCACATTGTGCTGGGTGGAGGCTACAGCGTCCACAGAGGGATTGGCCACGGCCAGGAGACCGGCATTGGCGCAGGCCAACACAGCGAACAGGGGGATGAGGTAGCGGAAAGCCATTGTTTTCAAGAGGATGACTGGCAAATCAACGGGTTTTCGATGTGTAGTGGATAGATTGGTCTTCAAAGCAGGCTGGCTGTGCGGCGACTGATGCTGATTGGGCCCAAATGTTGGGGCTTTTATACGCATCGGAATCGGACGCGTGCCAGTTTTTTTTCTGGTAATTGAACTGCCCACAATGCGATGTGTGAGTTCACCTGTCCCCCGGGTGATTGGCGCAACCGCTTGAAAGCCAATTTGCTGGCGTGCATTAAGCGTGGTAATTAGGTTGCCTGGCCAAAACCAGGCAAAACCAGGTAATACCGAGCCAAAAACCAGCCAACACCTTCAGGGCCCCGGTGTAAAATTAATAACAATTTGCGAAACAGAAAAAATAAATACAAGCCAAGGAAGGAGAATTTTCGGTGGCTGTGAGAAGCATCCCAAGTTGGCAACACAATTCAATTTGGGGGCAGCGTCAACTTTGGTAATTTCAATAAATATTCATCATGCGCCCTGTGAGCAGCGAAGCAGGAAAATTCATTTTCCAAAACTTGAACGAAACAAAAAGAACTCCGGAGAAGTATCTCCCACAACGAAGTGCTAAATGCTCTCTCCTAGAGAAGATAAAGTAATATGGTATGGATATTTTCCGATCCCCTTTTCCAGCCTCCTTCCTGAAACGCGTTACAAAATATTGTGATTTTTGATCATCAATTTCAACTTCAAGGGTCTCCCCTGCTGAGAAGGGCAGGAAACTTTTCAGCTCCCCTTCGAGGAAACAAAAACCAAACGAAAATCATAAACAACACCACCGACACCCCCGTAGCTGATGCCGAAAGTTGACAGCCACCAGGAACATCCCCCTCCTTGAGGAGTTTCCCTTGGATGAGGGGCTGGGGCAAATTTGCTGCTCGAGTGGAACTCAATTTAATGGAAAAATACGCCGAGCAAATAAAAGTTTCTCTCTTCCCAGTGAAAATTTATGAGCTGCTGATAGTATTCAAAATAATAATTCACCTTCCTCGCCCCTCCACTGGGAGTGGCCTCCAATTGAGACAGAGAGCTGGGGAAAAAGAGCTCCGTCATTTGTGGACCCAGTGAACCAGTTTCGAGGCTTAGGCCTAAGCCAATCTGTCGCACAAACACGCAGAGCACTCGATGACCGTGAAATTTGGCCAGACATTTGCGGTTTTTGGCTATATAAACGGCGGATTGCAAACGATTCAGCATCAGTAGCTCACTCAGCTCACTTAGCTCCCAACCAGCTTCAGTCTCTTCTCAACTTAGCAACCCCATTCGAAATGGCTTTCCAGTACGTCCTCCTGTCCTTCTGCGCTCTGGCTGGTGTGGCCAGCGCCGGTTTCCTGGCTCCAGCCACCACCACCTATGCCGCCTCCTATCCCGTGGTGGCCAAGGTGGCTCAGCCGCATTACGATGCCGTCGGCACCACCCAGCAGAATGTGGTGCGCTCCTTCGGCGGCACTGTGTCCACCTACTCCAAGAACGTGGTCACCCCCTACTCGAGTGTGAGCAAGGTGGACTCCCGCACCACCAACAATGTCTACACCCCGAAGACCCTCTACTCGGCTCCAGTGGTCACCAAGTCCATCTATGCTGCTGCTCCCGCTCCGGTCTATGCTGCTCCCGTGGCTAAGGCTGTGTATGCTGCTCCTGCTCCGGTTTATGCTGCTCCTGTGGCCAAGACTGTTTACTCCGCTCCTGCTCAAGTTTATGCTGCTCCCGTGGCCAAGGCTGTGTACTCCGCTCCCGCTCCCGTGCTGACCAAGACCGTGTACTCCGCCCCAGCTCCAGTTTATGCTGCTCCCGTGGCCAAGGCTGTGTACTCCGCCCCAGCTCCAGTTTACTCCGCCCCAGCTCCGGTTTACTCCGCTGCCCCCGCCGCCTACGTGAAATACTCGCCCGCCGCTGTGGTTGCCCACGCCAGCTTCGATGGATTCGGTTCCCACTGGGGATACTAGGGAGTCATCAAACCCACCTCCCTCTCCCTCTCCCTTTGTTGACACTTTGTTGATTTGTTCGTACGCAATAAAGAAGGAATAACACACGAACTCGCTTTTAAACTAATTACCGATGTGGGTGGATGCAAATTATGATGGGGCTGGGTCCCCAAAGGTCCATGCATGTCGGGCTAATTAAAAGTCACCTGACTGTCAAACACGAACGAAGCTTCAAATTGAGTAGAAGAGAATCTTAGTTTTCCATTCCATTGTCACATATTTCTCCATCATCATCATTATGGATAATGAAGGTAATGTTTGTGGAGCTATGGAAGAGAGATGAGGAATGAGAGGCTTTCTACTAACTATGAACATCTAAAACAAATCCTACCCTCTTCAGAAAGATTTAACCATCTATTAAACCAGTAAATAACTAACTGAAATTCCCACAAATTTTCTCAAACATTTACATTTGACCTCCTATATATTTGTATTCCCACAATTGAAAGTATCTTAGCCATCAATTGCAGGCAACACTTTCACCATTTCCTTAGGAATTATTTCCTTAAGACTTTATTCCATTTGTCTAGGGTTTAATGGAGCGTTCGAATGTGTTCCAAGCAGGAACCCTGGCCACTCACCTCGAAGCTCCTTTAGGTCATACCCCCATTTTTTAGATTTTTCTATTTTATTTTTTATTTTTTTCGGTGAGGGTGCAAATATTTAGTGCAAAACTTTCTGTTTGTCTTTGTCGGCGGGGTGCAACAAAAAAAAAATTGTTGGCCAAAGTTTAATGAGCCACATGACCCTTTCGGTCGCTCTCAATCCTTTCCCTTCGCGGAATCCCTCGAAAAACTTTCCTCAGCAGCTTGACCCAAGTGCGGAGTGGTTGTTGTTATTACGTTTATGGGTGTTATGGTGGTGTTACGGGGGGTGTTATGGGGTCGAGGGGTAAGAAAAGTTTTCGCAACAACACCCACTCAGTGGAGGATATAAAAACGGCATTAACGATGTGGGCCGGAGCAAACTATTTAGCCATAAAGTTGGTCGTTCCGCCGGACAATTTTGTATGCATATTTTATGGATTTTCAAATGCTGCAAAATTGTTTTCGACTACCCGAATTTAATGTTGACAACAATAAAATTTATGTTTTTTGCGAGGGGTGGGGCCATAAAAGGAATATAAACTCAATTTGGAGGGGGTATTGGGGGGGAGGGGGAATTGTCCTTGAATATTTGCCGTTTGGCTGCATATTTGCATATTGTTGCGATTGCTGTCTGAGGGCTCCGTGTCCGGAGATTCGAGTCCAATTCCGTGTCCAAATCCCCGGCAATACTTTTTTCAATTGTCCGACATGCTTTGTTGATTTCTTTATTGGCTCATCCATATGCATGCCATCGGACAACTGGACACTGGACACCGGACCCTGGCCACTGGCCTCCGGATTCTTGATTCCGGACTCTGGACTTTGGATTGGAGACTCAAGTGTTTATCGTTATTGATTGCAGCTTGTGAAATATGACGAGAGCCGGAGCCGAATCCAATTTGTTCAGCACGCCAAAGCCAATACTCCTTCCTCTACAAGATACATTCATTGCAGGGTCTGAGCGAAGATCGATATATATTTATTTCAATCCCACAATGGAAGCTTACTGACATATTGAAATATTAACATTTTCCTAGATTAGTTCATATATAAAATTCAAAGATATATATAAAATTGTACATTATTATTACATTTCAAATAAATAAATGCTTAGCTAAATTATATTCCAATTCCACATTGAAAATTGAACTCAATACAGACTTATTATTAAAAGAACTCAACTTGAACTATATATTTTAAATAATATTTTAAAATACAATA